>CM053791.1:830727288-831024788 GCA_028749045.1 Cupressus sempervirens
ATAAACATCCAGCATTGGTATGCAAATACTTACAAACAAGTGGTCAATTGATTCATCATCCTCACCACATAAAACACACTTGAAAGGAGAGGCAATACTTAACCTAGCCAATCGATCACTTGTTAGAATTCTACACTTAATTGCTAGCCACATGAAGCACCCAGCCTTGGGTAGCACTACTTTATTCCAGCAAAACATGAATTTATTCCAACAGAACATGAATGCTCGAGAAGAGGTTTTTGCCAACTCAACTTGTTGGAGAAGTTTTTAAATACCTTATTAGAGTATTTAAAAATAAACTTCTAAGAGAAACCTTGTTATAGGATTTTACAATAAGCTTACTAGTGAGTCTAGACTTGTTAAGAGCTACAAATAGATGCAATGGTAAGAAATCATACTAAGTGTTTTGACCTCAAGTGTGGCATTGGCTTTTCATATAGATCTCTTCTTTGTATCCTCAAAGCTGCATAGATATTCATTCTTTCTTAGTGAGTCCAATGTTCTCACCACTCCCTTAGTTGTCTATAATAATTTGTAGTTGTTCCATCTTCTTTTGCAACTATTGTTTCTTCTGGTTTCTTTCTTTTTGAGAATTTTTTCTCCCATTTATCTCCTTGCTTTCTCATAGTAACAAAAACCTTCAACCACAACAACTATGTTTGATTTAGTTGTTTATATCCCTTCTATTATGTCATGTCACGGTTACCCATGACTAGGTTATTCCACTCATTTTCAAATTAAAATTTTGACTTCATGTAAACTTTTCTCATAGGAGACTTGTGATAACTACGCCTAGGGTCTAGACATGTAGCCTTGTCAGTCCTTCTGTGAGCCAATAGTGACCTTTTGTATTTTCCTTCTTTCATGATTTTTACTCCTACCTTCTTTCACATCATTGGTGACTCATTATATTGATGACTTAGATTAACTATTACTCATTTATAGCTGCTTGTTCCAATGTAGATGTCCAAGAGTTTTTACCATGAATTTTGATGATACTACATTGGGGGAATATCCTAATAATTCTAGAGTATTGATATGTTGCATTCATGAATGTATTTGTCATTGATGTCAACATAGTAGTGATTCTATTAAGACTAGAAGAATAGCAATTAGTAATCTTAGTATGTGTAGAAGATGAGGAAGTTTTACATGATGTGGAGTGGAGGACATGTTCCTGAGGTTTTCCTAATGACATGATTAAAAGGACTAAGTTTGATTTGATGTTGTATAGAAGTTACACTTGATTTACTAGAAGCAGTGCAAGAACAGAGCATTTGTTTGGAACTTTTTGATGTTTGCATTATATCTTTTAGCCAAGATATAATGATGTGATGTGTAGTCATCTAAAGATAGAAGACATTTAGATGATGATGTCAACATGTGCGCAAGACGTGGTTTCACATGTGTAAAGTTTTGTATAGACTGTGTCAAGAATGCTATTGTAATTGTGAATTAATTGACTATCTTATTTTAATTAATTGAGAAAGCCTCAAGGCCAGCTCAAGAAATTATTATGAAGATATAGTATAAAGGAAAGTTATTTTCCTTGATTGTGAAGAGGACTTGGATTAGAGGATCAAGTGGAATGTGAAGTATTAGTGCGCAGTGCGAGGAGTAGAATGCTTAATGAATGCGTGTAAGTGATCCAAGGGATCATTGGATGTGTATTATGAGATTTGGTTACAAGATTCGAAGGAGTAGAAATCTGATTGACAGGATAGAGACAAAGGAAGGAAATACATTTTAGTTCTATTATTCTGCAAGGAATAATATAGAGATCATTTGGATAGTGGGTTCTTTGATCTCAACCTTGAAGTTCTTTGGGTAGTGGGTCCAGCTAACTTCCACTACTCCTAATAAGGTTGGAGTCTCCTAATAGGGATTCAAAGTCTCCTAACAAGGACTCATATGTACTAAATGTTGTAATAGACTCCTAACAAGGTCTACAGGGATAACTTTAAGAAACCAACCCCCCCCCCCCCCCCCCAAAAAATATATAAATTCATGGCGAATCCAGCATTACTTTTAGGGGAAAAAATTAATTTCTATTAGTGAATTTTTTTCGATGTCACAAAGAGTTTAATGTTAGATGCAAATTTTCTTTGACCATTACAAAATTTCATAAAATCAAGGTGATTTTGTCCCTTTTGATACAAAGGGTATATATTGTACATGGCAATTTTTCCCATTCATTAGAAAAATAAATATATCACGTTAGGCGATTTTTCCCATTTGTTGGAAAAATATATATTGCATTAGGTGTTTTTTCTCGTTTATTGGGGAAAAAATTAGATGATTTTTCCTTTCTATTGAAAAAACATATATAATGTGTTGGCGAATGTGGCTAGATGACACGTATGTGGAATGTCCTTTTGCATTTATGGCATGGTGGAATCTATTTGAAAAAATATTCTTTAAATTGCAGACATCATGCTCAATGGTTGCCATTATTAGAAAAGTAGTTGGTTGCCAAAAATGGGACTAATTGTGGAAGAGGGATCATTGAATGAAAATTCAAGCCCTGTTGTCAACCCAGATTTGGCTGTGGAGGAGGATGAGGAACAAAGTGATCTTTCTACTAGGCTTATTTCAGCTTCACAAGTTTTCTCTGGTAATCTCGGGGAAGCCATCAAAGAGCTCGAAAAGGAGATGGAAAAGGTAGACCTCCAAGTGATTTTTGTTGAAATACGTCTCGACCCTACTAATTTTGAACATCAAATTGCAGATGCGGTGGAAAAAAAAATCTAGAACTTCAACACTTTTGGGATGTTTTGAAGGATGAAAGAAGTGTTACACGAAGAATAGTCAGTTTATTTTTTTAAACATATTATCGAAAGTGTATGATTTTGAAATGTAATGGTTCGAAGCTTTGTTGCTTCCCTTTTTGAGGGAAACCACAACCGTTATTGGTACATTATAGTTTATATATATATATATATATATATATATAAACCCTTCTTGTTGACATTTGATATTTCAGTGGGCATGGTGTTTTTTTTTTTTTTTTGGCTTCTAGTTATTTCATACTAATTGTAAATTGACTTTCTAAATTTGTGTGAATTGAAATTTTACTTTCTAGTAAGTACTTATTGGTTAGTAGTAGTATTACATGCCACATGCAACCATGAATTGATGTATGTAGTAATGGATTTTT
Source organism: Cupressus sempervirens (assembly GCA_028749045.1). Lineage (NCBI taxonomy): Eukaryota > Viridiplantae > Streptophyta > Pinopsida > Cupressales > Cupressaceae > Cupressus > Cupressus sempervirens. Next base: position 830,730,446 of record CM053791.1, read on the forward strand.
GAGAAACGTTTCTAATATCATTTCTAATTTTTGGGAAATGTGTGTAAGAAGTAACATCCATTTACAGACTATCATCTATTGGATGATAATATATCAACAGTTGAAGGTTTATTTTGGGCCAAATGACTGGAATGAAGCCATGACCTTGTTCAAGTCTCTAGAATGGTGCCACATTTCCTTCTAGCATGTACCACTTGTAGTGGATAGTGCATACATGTCTTTGTCACTGTTAGTGGCATTCCCTCTTCCATCGGCTTTGCACACATAACAACATTTTTGGTACAAACTTGCATTTAAGTTGAAGATTTGTGAAGATTTAATAATTTAAAACAAATTAACTGGAAGCCAAATGGACAAATATGTAGGGAGTTGGGACCATTTCTCAACCACTTAGCTTAATTGACAAATAGGAAATTGAGTTGCTTCTTTCATCATTACTCATCTCATTTTTGGTCGTCAATATTCTGGTAATAGGTATATACATTTAGTGCTCATTCAATTCTGGTCTAGTTTACTTGGTGGTAGTCTGGTAGAGTGGTAGGACTTGCTCTGTAGTCAAGATGGTCAGTCCAATTCACCTAACATGCAAATTGGAAGAGGAACAAAAGGCCTTTTTGGGTGAAGTCCCCGATGAAAACCTCTTGTCAATCTACAATGAGGTTGTTCCTGCTACAACTACTGTTGTGAACTTAATTATTCATGCTATGAAAATGGTTATGGGGCATTAGTTTTTGGAGAATGAGAATAGGTACTGTGTCAACACTGGCATTACGTCCCATTTTCTAGCCTCTCTACTTGACCTCAGAGAAGCAAGGGTTGACATTTTTTTGCTCTTGAGGAAGACTTTTAAAGCATAATACATGGGTGATGACATTGATATTGTTGCTCATGCAAAATTAGGGGTGGGGATCCCTTGGGTGGGTGAAATCCATAAGATTTTGGAACCTGGCCAGAATGTGGCCCCACAACCATTTATGTTATGCTTGACTACTGGGCAGTTGAAGCATCAGAAGAAATGGGCATGAATTGGCTTGGATTTTCTCCAAAAATGGTATAACCTAGACAAAGTGGCACAGGATAACCCATGGCTAGAAGAATTCACAACCTTAGTCTAGTCTTGTGCTTTCTACAATGACTAGTACTGTGGTACTAGGGTTTTCCCTAAAGTATGGTTTCACTTTCCATTTTGTTTTATCAAATTACAATCACTGTACATGCCTCTAGAGTCTCTAGACTCTATTTCATATTGTAATTTTCAAGTGACAATGAATATCAATGAAATTTCTGGAGTTCCATATAAAATTGTATTTCATTGTTATGCTTACTTATGGAATATTTTGTCATTTTCCAATTTTCTATTAAATTTTTAAGAAACAAAATATAAAATTTAATATTTAATTAAAATTAACTTATTGAGGTTTCACATTCAATCAATTTAATCGATAGTTACTTTTACAATCAAATTTAACTCTCCATTGGATAGGCTTATTTTACAATCAAATTTAAAGTATCATTGAAAAATTATTTCATTTTTTAAATTAGAAATATTCTAATATATTTAAGAACTATGTTACTAATATTATAAAGTTAAAAGGTCATGTCGCAATGACCATTGGATGAACAAAGATCAACGACTTCAAATGATTTTTGGGCCAAACTCGGCAACAATCAAGTAGCTTTTCCAAAAGCCCTAGAAAGAAGACACATGGCAAACATGATCAAGTATGAAATCACTATGTGCATAGTAGCACCATTTGATCAAGTTAGATCAACAACCAGAGATGCTTTTCAAGAAAATGTGGGGCATGCTCAACCATTTTTATAGATGCAACCATAAAAAAGACACATGTCATCTCTATTCTATAATAATTAATAAATATGCTATATAAGAACCCTCAACTATTTATATTGTAATCACTTTTTAATTTAAACTTTAATTTTGATTAAAACTTTAAGTATGCTATATGAATTAGAATAATTTAACTATACTTTATTAGGTCCTTAAAGTTAATTATATTTTAAGCATCTTCAAAAGCATAAAATAAGATGAATATTTTTTTAATGTAAATGGTTTAGTTTGAAATTCAATGCACATTGCACAAATGCACGTGTTAATAGAATCTTGTTTTTATTATAATATAATAATAATTAATATCATAATTATAATTTAATATGATGAAGCAAGTGTTAATATAATAAAGGAGATGCCACCAGTACCGTTGGATGAGCAGTAACCAATGGCTCGAGATGTATTTCAGGCTGACTTGGGTAGCACTCAAACATTTTCTTAAGTCACTCCGAAGAGAAGATACGTGGCATACATGTAATTTTGACATGGACGATGGATATATCATATCATACTGACATGCGAGATAGGGAATCAAGCCAACCAACATTCGATCAACTTAGGTCAACAACTCCAAATGAATTTTGAGCCGATTTTGACGATAGTCAACTTGTATTCACATATTCCTTAGGAAGAGGACATGTGGCATACTTGACATAACATCTATTGTAGCATTTTCATCCTTTACAGTGATACACATAGTTTGATCAACAAAGATTGAATGGCCCTAGTCATATTTTAGGCTAATATCGGCTAGAGTAGTCTTGCTTTCTCAAATGTCACAGAAAGAAGACACCTGCCATAGAGGAATCAGGTCAGAAAGAAGACACATGGCATTGACATAGACCATGGTGTAGTAACGAGTTCATGTAAAGATTGATAACTAACACTGTTTGAGCATCAAAGATTGATGACTCAAGATTTATTTCAAGCCGAATTTGGCTACCTTCAATTTTGTTTCAAATTTTCCCCCAAAAAGAAGTCTTCATAAATTAGTGATAACTATTAGACTTAATCCTAAATTATACTGTAATGGTTGTATATTTATGGTTTCACAAATAATTATCATAGCAGCTATCCATTGTACTATGTACGTTAGAATTAATATCAAACGAATGCTTGAGTAATTTTCTTTTGTGCATACCGTAAGGTTTAGATTTCATTATTCAACTTGGATTTCTATTGTGTGCATAAATTACCAATCCAAGGACCAAGATTCAGTAAAAGTAGTGGAGCTACGACCATCAGAAACCTAGTCTTCTTTAACAACTCACAATGTATTAGAAAATAGTTATCAATTACAGTTTCAACTTTTCGAGTAAGAACTAAGATCCTGATTCCTGAACACATTTTTTACTAATACTTTAGTAACTAGTATCGGCTATAAAATTTAGGATTTAATTTCCAATTTATCATGCATTGTAAGCCTAAATTGTTTATTTTTTAGCAGATAGGTAACTTGAAAAGTTAAAAATTACAAATACAATTTAGGGTTTAAATGTTATTTGTGTCTGTAAATTATAATTTGTGTTTGTGTATAGTTATATAAATTTTTCAATGATGACAAAAATATACAAAAGGAGTGGCACTAGTAGTGGAATTGCAACCCAAAAGAAAATACAGGGGACCCAGAAACTAGTTTTTGATATGCACAAACTTGTTAAATGCCAAGTTTTACTCATGAATTCCATGATATTTTGGATCTTGTTATCTATGGAAGGAGTATTAACACAATCAAATATGCAATTGAAGACAAGTGGAATGATGCACAAAAAGAATCAAAATATATTTAATCAAACGCCATGATAGGGACCATTGTAAACAAAGTTGCAACATGGAATGGTGGAATTGCCCGCTTGGGGTTCCCTCAAGTATTCCCTTGTCCAGAATTTGTAATAGTTTGTGCTAAAAATTATGATGAAAATTGAAAGTCAATTATGAATCAAAACACATAGGAGTTAATCTTGTCTATCACACAGAGTGAATTTGGTAGACTATTGGACCTAGGGTTTGAAGAACAAAACCCAACCCACATTGACCAAGAAAACCTGGCAGAAACATATGACAAGTTAGGTTCAGATAAAAAAACATTGTTATATTAGAGGGTTAGTAGACACATTCAATCTGCCTCATGATCATAAACCTCCTTATGAATTGGATATTCATAGTGGGTTCAGGATATTGTATCTTGTCTATCGATGTGTTTAGGTTTGGAAAGTAACGAGAAAGTGGGTGCCAGCATTTTGGAAATGATTTTCAATATTGATTGTCTAAAACAACCCATAAGATACAATTATATTGGGCACATTGTACATCACATGAATGAACAATTGTTAATGATTAAAAGAGGGGCAGAACCACTATTAGAGAAGACATTTAGATACACGACGTACTTGTGCTATCTTCTGTTATCAAAGCATCGTCAAATTTTTGAAACAAACAAGCTTCAGCTTAATTTTGGTAAACCAATATTTGAATGGACAACTGTGATTAGAATGGGTGATCCCCAAGGGAACTACAACCACTTTGTAGACTTCTTTTTGGCACCATTTTATCATAAAATTATAGGCACTTCAATGCCTATATTGCATGTGTCTTGTAAATGATTAATTCAACTAGGAAGTCAAATTCAATTGCTCGATTGGTACTTTATGGAAGAGTGTATTATTTTAAGATTTTACTGTTCAGTTGTAGAACCCTACAAACTTCCTATACATGTGACAAAGAGGGTATTTGCATTGGAATATGTATGAAAAATGGAAAGCACAGATGTATTGCTTCATGGTCAGTAAAAGAAAACCATTTTTCCTTCCTTGCATGTCAGATGCGAAGGATTCACATTTGAGAGGAGAGCATTCAATGCGGTACAAGAATTGTCTACATTTTTAAAATTTGACATTGCCGGGCACTGGCAATATGACCCACTAAACATAATTAGTACAAAGCTTGTACAGAATTGGAACTTTGAAATAAAATTTCAACATGAGAGTGTGTCATTGATTGAAATATTTAAAAATATGGACTCATGGGAAGAGGTTAAAATAGAGATGGAAAAATGCTCCAGTGAAAAAAATATTTCAATACATGAATTGTCAGCACAAATTAAAAAATTGCATAGACAGAAAGAAAAAGTGTAGCCCATGATACTAGAAAGCGGATCATCCAAGTAAAAAACATCTTCCAAATTCCATAAATCATGATTGTGCAACTCCAAAGTGGTGTCGACCAAAAATTAATGTGTTTTGGGAGATGAGGAAGAATCTCGGCAAACCAAACACCTCTATAGATTTTGAAGACTTGTCTAAGGATGAAACATTTAGCAAATTATGGGATAATGAGCATCTAGATGCAGTAGCAACACAATGTGATGCAACTGATGAAAGCAATGAGTATGGAATTTGTAAGGATCCTTCATCCATAGCCATAGGTATTACCACTAGTTCCACTGAATCCACTTCTCTGAGTAGTGGTACATTTGATTCAACAATAACTAGACAAGGAAAACAATGGCATAGGGGAAAATATGATAGAAAAAAGGGTTATCCAAGTATGGTGTGTTGGGCATAACAGGTCAAGGAAATTTGTATCCACTCCCATTACCAGATGTACTGAAACGTGGTCATAAATCAAAAATTGGAGATGAGTCAGATGACCTGGCATGTTCAAAAAAAGGTGAACCCAAGAAATTTTTCATCCCAGGTGGATATATAACCTCCCAAGTTGTTTCCTCTACAAAAGGTATGATGCGGCTGAAATTTGACAAGATCGTTGCCCCTAGAGTTGAAGGTCACTATGAAAAGAAGCAAAAGGTTTCAAATACTGATATTGGTACAATGCCAGTATCAACTCCCTCAACACAAAACCTTCAGAAAAGTCCAAAAACTCCACTTGTTAGTGGTAGTGGGGCAAGATTAGGAAGGGGTGATGTCATTGGTATTGGTAATCCTCAAAATGTAATTATTACAACCTTGGGCATTGGTGGAGACAAGTACAATGTTGCAAGTGCTCTTTCTCCTTTCAAGCATCATATTGTTTTAGCAGACCCAAATTTAAAATTCAATAATTTTGTATCAAATTTTCAAGAAACCACAAAGATGAATAGAAAAAAATAATAAGGCATTCAAGAAGGATTTACTTGAGGTGGTTCAATCTCAAGAACCTAAATTGAGTAGGATATTTCCAACATATAACACCAATAAATAAATGATGGAATTTATGATTGGTTGTCCCCCACATCTAGATAATAATCCACCAAAGAGTGAGATAAATCCATCATATTTTCATGTTAGCACACTATCTATGGATTTCTCCTAAGTACAAAATGTGGACAAAGTCAGTGTAGCAAAAAGACCAACTCTATGGTCTACAATTCACTGTTCAAGGTGTAGAGAGAGAAAAAAGGGTTGGAGAAGGTAATTGAAAAGTTAAAAGTAGACCTAGATAATGCAAAGGCAAAGGAGAAAGCAATAGATAGCAGGTGCAAAGAAATAGAGAAAAGGATTACAAGTGCTTCCTCTCAAGGACAAAGTGCACAGCCTTAGCCAAAAAATATGGAGGCAGAAATGAAAATTATAAATGAACAATTGGAAGAAAGCAATAAAAAACTATTTAATGTAAATGTAGAGAGAGAAGAATAACTCGAGATGATGAAGGAACAGTTGAAACAAAGCAATAAGAAATTTAGTGATAATCCGAACCATGTTAATATGGAAGCCGATGAAAAACTCAAAGGACTTAAGAACAAATTGAAAGAAACAAATTAAAAACTTGAAGATGAAAGAGCATCTGTAGTAGATATTTATAAAAAGTTGGAGTCTAGTGGACATACAATTAGTAACATTAATAAGGAATTGGACAATGAGAAGGAAAAAGCAAAATAGTGGGAAGAGAAAGTAGAGAAAATAAAGAAACAAACTAAAAATTAGTTGTCACAAATGGTGCAAGAGGTACAAAAGGCTAATAAAATAATCAAAACCTTGGAAAACAACTTCTCTAATTCAAATGAAAAAATAAAAAATTTAGTCAAGCTAATTAAAGAAAAAATGTGGCAGAAATTATGGCAAATACCATTAGGTTGTGCAATTGGTTTGAATTGCATCAAATTTTTTGAGCTATTTGTGGGAGTATCAAAGAGAATATTGAGAAGAACAATGACCTTTTTAAGTTCGAGAAGACTGCAAGATAGATTATACACATAATCAACACACATAGTGACAAGTATTTGGCCAGCCAAGGAATTCATGACCATGTTAGTGCATCAGTAAAGACATCAGCTATCATTCAAAAATGCTAGAGTATAAGGGAAGAAGAGGAATATTTGAACTCAATTGGGAGAACACTCACCAAAATGGATGACAGAGAAAAATTAATGATAAGTCTTGGTTTGCCTAGTCCTTACTCTAAAAGTCCATCAATGGCATTCATTGGCAAGGAAGCTTACCAAAAAGATTTGGAGGCCAAAATGATGTCTCAAGTAGTCAAGTTTCCTTAGGATTCAACTCCTTAAGGAATTTTGAATTGCATCAAACCATTGGTGAATCTAAATGCACTATTGGATGTAGCATTGATTTCAAGTAAATCTTCCAAATATGGAAGTCTGACAAAGTTAAAGGTCATCTACTATAACATAACAAATGTTAAAACACCAAACGAAGAAGACTTCAACATCCTCAAAAAATTGACTGAATCTTTAGTCATATCAGAAGACATCCATCAGGCATCAAAGTATGTATAATGTGACACTTGGAAAGTGATTTTGATCATCTTTGTAGTGTTTACTTTATTTCTATTTGGAATTTTTTAATATGATTTTAAAGTTTGAACTTTATTTCTTGAACAAGATAAACATAGCAAAATTAAAATTCTATTTTGCTTACCAGGCAGAGGCTTATCAAATGCAAAGGCAAAAATAGTAACTGATACTTAATTTGATGCTAGTATAAGACTCTAAGACTCTTCCCATGAGGCAAAATGACCTAAAGCTCTTGTTGCTCCCTTATTTCTATATTTGTATAAGGGAATCTAGGGTCATTTGCTAAATGCTATAGTTGTAAATTTAGTATTTTTAACTCATGCTTATGAAATTGGGCATTCAAATATAACTTTTGCAAATTGAAATTTTTGAATTTTATCATTTAATTTTCTATATTTTCACAAAATTCATCAAGGATCGTCATTGTACAATAACAACATATCATATGAGCATTAGAATGCAAATAAAAAACAATAGTAATTGTAAAATTTGAACGAATCTTGATTCATGAATCATGGCATCATCTAACTTAACATGTACTTATTTGTTTGACATTAGACATTTAAAAAATGATATAACTTATTATGCATGATAGATGAATCATGATTAGATTCAGATAATAATTCAAAATTGACACATCATACCATAACTATTAAACTTGCCATATCATCTCATCATCTGAATCTTTTGATTCCTCGGCATCAAGTTCAAATAGTCCATCATGCTCCATGTTTTCTCCAATAGGCATACCTTTTTCATTCTGATAGTAATCCTTAGCTTCAACATCAATGCTACCACTACTTGAGTTACTGGTCTCATTGTTTGAAATGTTTCCCAAACCTCTTCTTTGACATTTCTTCATCCATAATTTTAGTGCCCTTTCGTAAGGAAAAGTATTAATTACATATTTGGATGTATACAACCTTAGACAATTTTCCAATTTCTTGTCTAGTTTATTTCTTACCTTTGATTTTAGGAACCCCAAAGTACTGAAAACTCTCTCATCCTCCACAGACCCCAATATCATGGTCAAACATAATTTAGCAAGCTTGAAAAATTATGATATTGAATCTCACAACACTTTTCTCTAACCTAGATTTATCCAAAGTTTGGTTACTAATCCTTCTTCTCTAGGTTTTCGCATAAGATCATATTGTTCTATCATTGTATAGGAAAAATGACGCAACTTCTCTCTCAAACAAATCCGTAAGTAGCTTTCTCCCATTAGTTAGGCCCTTAGTAAACTATTAAAATTCCCTGAATCATTTAGGACTTTGACAAAAGTGCCTATAGGTCTCTTTGATTAAAACATCAACTCTGTATATTTGTGGAGAGTTTCTGACAATTTCAAAATCTAGATTCATTCTGTGGGCCATGCAGTGAATGCCAACAATGTAATGTGTGAAAAATTCTTTTAACTTTGTGACAAGACCATTCTCATGGCCTTGCATTACTAAAGCTCCATCTGCTCCAACACACACCAACTTTTGGGCAATCGTTATTTCATCTATACCTCCATATTCAATTAGAGAACTCTTTAGTAGTTCAAATATGTTTTATGTCATTGAATTACCCTTCATTTTAACAAAAGTTAGTAGATTGGGTTGGCAGACAAAATTGTGTATAGTATAGACATGCATGCATACCCAGGAAGTATTGTCTATTATTGTCACCTCATCTAAAAATAATGCAATGAAATTTGACTCTTTAATTTTTGCTCTGATATCTTCCTTTTCAACCTCAACAAGACAACTTGCCCATTCCCATCCGTTGTTTACTAACCAGTGACTCCTCACATAATAACAAACTTTTGCAAAGTGTAATAAAGTACTCAATGATGGGTAGTTTGTCATGGCATGCCCTTTGCTTAAAATATAGAAGACAACACTTAACTAAAGAAATTTACCTATTTCTTGAACTTCCATTGCTTTTCCAATAAGAGATTCCATGGATCCCTTTACTTCAGTAGGATTCATCTATTCTCCTGAAATTCTAAGATTTTTGCATTCTTAATATGTTGACATTCCTCCTTGGTTTTCCATCTTGTAACTGATTTTTCCACTCCATCTATGATTTTCTTCTCTTAAACTTTACCAATATGTTTTTCTATCATGTCTTTTTTTAGTTGCAACCTCTTTTCCTTTTTATGTATCGTTTAGCATATCATACATCTGCATTCTACTAGAGGCTCACCTTCTTTTAGATTGTACACAAGTTTAATGAATGGATACTTAAAGGCTCAGACTATTTGAAAATTCCTAATTGATACATCTCAATGCCAATTTTTGTTGGATTTTGCACCAGTTTTTGCATTGTATTTCCTTTTTCCCTTCCCTTTTTGTGCACCATCACCATCTTTGGAATTATCATCCAAGTCTATTATATTATTTTGGCTACTCTAGCAATTGATCTACAGATCTTGGCTACTCTAGCTATTTACATGAATATCTTCTTCAAGTTCATCATGATAAAATATATCAGGTTCACCAACTTCTTCAATATGTGCCAGTGGAACTGGTAGTGTTAGTGGTTGGGAATATTTTTAATGCACTTGTGATGATGTTGCTTCCTGATTTTTTCCACCAAAATATGATGCTAAGGTGTGAGTACACTTGGCTTGCCTTTCTTGACTTCTACCACATGTAGGACTCTTACCCTTGTTCATGTTCAACATCTCCGAAGAAATATAGGCTGCCATAAAATTTAAGTTATTCAAAAATTCATAATCAACTATAGTCTATTACATATATTTATCTAAATAGTATTCATTGGTTGTACGACCTACACTTTAAAATATAGATGTCCTAAGTCTCCTTGGTTATTGTACTAGTCCCAGTTGATAACTAACCACTAATAGTCTAACTTGTATCTACTACATATAAGAACAAACTAAAATTATAGAGAATAAATAGATAGGGGTTTGAGTTACTTACCTTTGGCTAAAATGCAATCATCACACTTATGGCTCGCCCAACAATGATCTCGACAATATGAGAAATTGAGACTTTGCACCTAAATACTGATTGGAATTGAGACAACCTACTTATCTATGAATGTATTTATACCACTCTTTTGTGGAAAAATCCATGAGAATATTATAGGGTGTACCAAATATTTGGCAAAGCCCGTGCAAGAAAAAATTGTATTCTAGAAATTTCAAGGCGAATATGGTTCGTCCATTATATAGTCATGCATAATATAGATGGAAAAATTGAATTTGTGTGCACGTGTATATATTTGGGTGGGGAATGTTGTCCCTCTCCTAAAATGTTTTTTTAAACCAAGGGTGAATTGAGGTCATCCAAAAATATCGTGTGGGAAATCATAGGAAAAAGTGTTTAATTTGTCATGTGCCAAAAATATTTATGATTGGTTATTTCATTTTGAAACATAATCCAAAGACATAAATCCTCTGGCAATGGGCCCAGGGGGTTGACTTATATTTGGTAAACTTGGGGGACGCACCAACCCACATATGTGTAAAAACTTTTCCAAATCAATGTTGGTTGTTTAACAACAATCACCATTTTGCAATTATTTGCCACTATAGTGAACACTGATGATCTATCCTCTAACAAAAAAATCTATATTAGTGCATCATCTTGTGGGTACCATCCCCACTAGGGTTTTCCCTCTAATCAAGGGTTTCCCTAGTTAACATATTCAGTGTTAATTATGTATGAGTATCTTGTTGTTGTTTTAGTTGATATTACTCACATGGTTAAGTTTGTTTAAGGATAATATTGCTAATGATAGCTGGATAACTGATTCACCACCCCCATCCCCTTATTTATATCAGTGGACTATATATTCTAACAATTAATATCAGAGCATCAGGTCTTTGAAGATAATGCTTAACATCTTTGGGAGATCAATGGTGAATATGTTCAGGAAGGATAGTCCAAGATTCGATGGGGCCAACTATGATAGTTGGAAGGAAAATATGAAGACTCGTCTACTATGCATGGGTCCAAGATATTAGCTTTTGATGAAAGAGAAGAAGGAAATTGTTGAAGAAGCAAAGCTAGAGGAATGTAGTGAGGGAGAAAGAGATTTGTTCATGTGTAACATGAGAGCCAAAAGCCCTACTATCAACTCTTGAAAAAAATGAATACAATCAGGTAAAGGCATTTCAAACTTCTCATGAAATTTGGAAAGCATTAGAAGTTACTTTTGAAGGTGATGATCATGCAAAAAGGATGAAATTACAAATTTGAATTTGTGCATTTTAAGATGCTAAGATGATGGAAGATGAATCCATAAGAAATTATGTTGGTAGAATATCAGAAATTATTGTAGATATTTGATTTCTTGGTGGAACTAAACAAGATGATGAGGATATATGGGATCTTGAAACTTTTCTCACCAACATTCAAATAAACAGCTCAGATGATTTAGCTAGTAATGCCCTGCACCAAAGATTTCACAAAGGAAACATTGCTTGGAAGATTAGAATTTCTGGAAGCGAAAATGAGATAGTATCAAGAATTAACTAGAGTTGAGATAGCTTTCAGTGCTATGAACATTCGACCTAATCTATCAAGAAGTGCAAGTGCAAGAGGAGACTTTGCCAGTAGTAGCAGATTTGAAGAAGATGAGAAGATTGAAGAAGGAATAACCCTTCTAGTAAGAAGAGAGAAAGATGGTAAGAAAATCTTTCAGTGTTGGACTTGTGATGAATATGGTCATTATGCATCTAAATGTCCTAAAAGAGAAAAACTTTAGAGGAAAATTTAAGCCTAGAAGAGATAAGGATAGAAATTGATTATATTCTAATGAGGATGAACTATCTGATGCAAAAGATCAAAGTGAAAGTGATGATAAATTAGGATTTGTGGCTATTAAGGAAGATAAACTTGATAAAAAAATTAGAAAAGAGAAAGCTCTAGTTACCCAAGTTGAGACGAAATCAGATTGGATAATTGATAGTGGATGTTTACGTCACATGACTAGTGATATGAACAAATATGTCAAGTTTAGAAATCATGATGGAGTTATTGTTAGAGTTGGTAATAATGTAGCTGGTCATATCACAAGGATTAGATCTTGATGCAAGAGCATCCAAAGGTATAAGGGCAATCCTGTGTCACCCAAAAAATGTACTTAGACTTAGTTTCTTTTTCATGTCTTTACATTTTTTGGATACCCATTTGGGTCAAATAAAGGTTCCAACTCTCACAATTCCACTATTAGTGTGTTTGAAAATCTCAAAAAAATAAGAGCATGCAATTTGGCCATCATTTTGGTGACCTAGAAGGTGTGAATTGGCCAGATGAATGTAATTGTGATTTAGAGCATTCTAAAAAAAGAATCAGGTCAAAAGGCCCCACGGTTTGAAAGTTATTGCAGTTTTTTGAGTTTTGGAGACCTCCTAAGAATGCTTCAAAGTCAAGTTAGGGGCATTAAATGACCTCAAAAAGGGCCAAAAAATGGGGGATGAGCAAAAATTATCCATAGGGCCATAGAGTGCTTCGAGAGCTTTCTGAAAATGTAAACGATTCATCAATCGGAGCTACGGTTCAAAAGTTATGCCTCCCGAAAGTTCGGTTACCATTTCTGGATTCTTCTAGATTTGCACCGACTTCTAACGCAGCTTTCGAAACCTTCTATTTGGTCAGTGGATGCCTACTAGTACTTTCTAAAATGTACTCCTAGTCCTTAACCCTCTGGGGTCTATTTAAGGAGATTTTTGGCATTTTAAAAGGCAGTTCAGAGTGGAGTTTGAGAGGAGGTCCTAAAAGGAGAAATTATCTCCAGATTTATGCTATTGTAAGCCCTAGGGCATGTTTGAAGTTTATTTTCTCTGCACTATTTGTACTAGCTTATTTTCTCAATTAATATAATTTTCCCTTTCTGTTGGTTCCATTCTGTTCTTGGGTCAGTCCCCATCAAGTGGTATCAGAGCGAGTTTTCCTGAGTGTGTAGATAGAGCGTCGACTGTGAGGCAGTTTGCACCAGGACTGTGTGGTTGTGGGTTCGAGTTAGAAGATGCCTCCACGAAGAGAGCATGGCAAAAGGGCCAAAGCTATTAATCCTAAGGAGGTTAGAGCCCTCCAGAGGCAGGTACAAGCATTGCAAGAGGAGCTTCGTAGAGGAGCAAATGTTGTCGCAAGTGACAACAGTGAGGATGACAATGAAGAAGAAGTTGACGGGGAAGTTCTGAATCCTATAGAGGAAAGGCTTTTTAGGGCGATTACTAAGTTTGGGAAAAGACCTACAATTGAAGTGGGTGTATTTTCAGGAAATCTGAAACCAGATGAGTTGATCGATTGGATCAATGAACTGGAAGAATACTTTGAGTATGAGGATATCAGGGACCTAGATAGGGTTAAGTTTGCAAAGGCCAAACTGAAAGGCCATGCCAAAATTTGGTGGCAAGAGGTTCAATTGGAAATAAATAGAAGAGGAAAGGAGAAGATCACAAGATGGGATCGCATGGTGGACAAATTGAAGAAGCATTTCATTCCTGTGGACTATGAGCTTGATCTATTTAAGAAGATGCATGGGTTAAAGCAAGCAAGAAGATCAGTCCAAGAATATATAGAGGAGTTTTACCGACTCTTGATTAAAGTGGGGCATGCAAAAGCAAATAAGGAGAAGGTTGCTCATTATATCAGTGGGTTGCGACCTAGCATCTAGGAGGAATTAAGTCTGGTAAGAATGACCAGCATTGAAGAGGCATACCAGTTTTCCCTACAAGTTGAAGAGAAGCTGAATAAAAGGTTTGAAGGAAGACAAAGAGGGCGTGGTCAAGGAGGAAGGGGAAGTGGTAGATCATCTGGAGGCCACAACAAAACCCAAAAGAAAAATGAAGATGTGGGTACTAGCAGAAACCAGAGGAATGAGGGTTTCAACCGCTCCCATAATCAAGACTTTGGAAATCAAAGAGGAAGAGGTAGAGGACGTGGACAAGGAAGAGGAGGCTTCCGTGGAACCTATTTCCATTGCAATGAAGAAGGTCATCATGCCTTTGAATGCCCTCAATGACAAGGAAGGACAGATAGGAGAGCTGAGGGCCAAGCTAGGGTTGCTCATGTGGATGAGGATGCACAATCATCACATTCAGAGGATGCAGAAAGAGGAGAGACCTTAGTAAATGAAAGAGTCCTACTAAGTGGTGAGAATGAACCAGGACAACAGAGGAGTTTATTCCGTACCAGATGCAAGTGTGAGGATAAATGTTGTGACGTGATCATTGATGGTGGTAGCACTGATAACTTGGTATTAGAAGAGATGGTCTTTAAGCTGAAGCTTAAGAGGGAGAAACATCCCCAGCCCTATCGGATTTCTTGGGTAAAAGATGATCATAAGCTCCTGGTAAGTGAACAATGTTTAGTGAAATTCAAAATTGGGAGTTACCATGATGAAGTTCTCTGTGATATTATTTTGATGGATGTTTTCCATCTATTGTTGGGTAGACCATGGCAGTTTGATAGACATGCAGTGCATGATGGACATGCAAACACATACTCTTTAACAAAGGATGGAGTTTGCCACAAATTGAAGCCCATGAAAAAGGAAGGTGAAAAGGTATGTAGCAGTGCTAGGATTTGTCTTGTTGATGGAAGGAAGTTTTTAGATGGCATGAAACATCAGCATATGTGCTATGCTTTGATTCCTAGGAAAGATAAAGAAGGTAGTAGTGAAATACCATTTGAAGTTTTAGATTTACTAGGGGAATTTGAAGATATTATCTCTGATAATGTTCCAGATGGATTGCCACAAGTAAGGCAAATCAGTCATCAGATAGATCTGATTCCAGGAGCTAGTTTTCCTAACAAGGCTGCTCACAGGATGACTCCTACTGAAACAAAGGAGCTAAATAGACAAGTTCAGGACCTATTGAGGAAGGGCTTGATTCGAGAGAGCCTGAGTCCATGTGCAGTACCTGCAGTACTCGCATCGAAGAAGGATGGAGATTGGAGGATGTGTACAAATTCCTGAGCTATAAATAGGATAACCATCAAGTACTAGTTTCCTTTGCCAAGGATGGATGATCTTATGGACTACTTGAGTGGAGCTCAGTACTTCACAAAGATAGATCTGAAGAGTGGCTATCATCAGACACGGATTCAAGAAGGAGATGAGTGGAAAACAGCCTTCAAGACCAAGAAGGGTCTTTATGAGTGGTTAGTCATGCCCTTTGGATTGATGAACACCCCAAGCACCTTCATGCGGCTCATGAATGAGGTACTTAAGAAGTTCTTGGGAAAATTTGTTATTGTCTATTTGGATGATATTTTAATTTTCAGCAAGACTTTGGAAGAACGTTTACTGCATATTCATAGTGTCCTTGAAAGGCTAAGGGAAGAGAAACTATTAATTAATCTAAAGAAGTGTGTCTTTGCAAAAAGGGAATTAGTCTATTTGGGGTTTGGTATATCACCTGAAGGTCTCAAAATGGATCCAGAGAAGGTAAAAGCCATCTTGGAATGGCCTACTCTGAGGTCTGCTATTGAGGTAAGATCATTTCATGGTCTGGTTAGTTTTTACAGGAAGTTTATTAAGAATTTCAGTGGCATATGTGCACCCGTAACTGATACAATAAGAGGAGATAGAAAAGAGTTCAAATGGACTGCAGCAGCTGCGAGAAGTTTTGAATTGCTGAAGAAGAAGGTGACCGAACAGCCTGTGTTGGCACTTCCAGATTTTAGAAAAGTGTTCCAGGTGGATTGTGATGCTAGTGGTAGCACTATTGGGGCTATATTAAGCCAAGAAGGTAAGCCTATTGCATATTTTAGTGAAAAATTGAATGATGCAAAGAAGAAGTATTATGTTTATGATCAAGAGTTCTATGCAATAGTTCAGGCCTTAAAGAAATGGAGGCACTATTTATTGCCAAAGGAATTTGTTTTGTATACTGATTATCAGGCATTACAGTACCTAAATAGCCAAGGTAAATTGAATCAGAGGCATATGAAGTGGGTAGAATTCTTGCAGAGTTATACATTTGTGTTGAAGCATAGAAGTGGAAAATCTAACAGGGTTGCAGATGCACTAAGTAGGAGACAGTTGTTGCTTACAGTAATGTAGGTGGAAGTAGTTGGGTTTGATGAACTCAAGAATTTGTACCCCGAGGATCCTAATTTTGCTGAAGCATGGAAAGCTTGTAAAGAGCCTGTTGTTGTAGATAAAACCAAGTGGTTAGACTATTTGATTCAGGATGGCATGTTGTTCAAGGGTAGTCAATTGTGCATTCCAAGGAGTTCCATGAGGGAAAATCTGATTAAGGAGAAAAATAGTGGAGGGATGGCAAGACATTTTGGTCGAGATAAGACCATTGCATTTCTTAGAGAACATTATTTTTGGCCTTAAATTTCCTAGGATGTGAAGAAGTTTGTACAAAGTTGTCAGGTTTGTCAAGTTGCCAAGGGGTTTAGTCACAATACTGGTCTATATCAGTCGTTGCCTATTCCATCAAGGCCATGGGAGGACATAACTATGGATTTTGTTCTTGGATTGCCAAGGACACAAAGGGGTAATGACTTAGTATTCGTGGTGGTTGATAGGTTCTCCAAAATGGCACATTTCATTCCATGCCACAAAACTCATGATGTTGTCCATATTGCAGACTTGTTTTTCAAAGAGGTGGTAAGACTACATGGTCTTCCAAGGAGTATAGTTTCTGATAGAGCTACTAAATTTGTGGGGTATTTATGGAGGACATTGTGGAAGAAGTTGAGAACAGACCTAAAATTCAGTTCCACACATCACCCACAGACTGATGGCCAAACAGAAGTGGTAAACAGAAGTCTAGGAAATTTGTTGAGATGTTTAGTTGGGGACAAGCCCAAGGGATGGGATTTGATTCTACCACAGGCAGAATTTGCTTATAATAACTCTATAAATAGGAGTACTAAAAAATAATCATTCCAAATTGTATATGGGAATAGCACAAGGACTGCACCAGAATTGAGGAAGATAGAGCAAGGGGAGAGGACAAGTGTTGAAGTGGAAGAATTTGCTGAACATATCAAGCATCTACATGAGGAGGTTCAGACACACATAACCAAGATGAATCAAGAGTATAAAGCTAGGGCTGATCAAAGGAGAAGACATAAGGAATTCCAAGTAGGAGATTTAGTCATGGTGCACTTACGAAAAGAAATATTTCCAGCGGGTACTTACAACAAGCTGAAAATGAAGAAATTTGGCCCCTACAAAATTTTGAAGAAACATGACTCAGGAAATGCATATGAAGTGGAGCTGCCAGATGGTATTCACATTTCTCCTATTTTCAACATTGTAGATTTAATAGAGTATCATGATGATGGTGTAGATGAGGAGCTGGTGTTAGAACCATGTCCAATTCCTACTTCTAAGAAGGAGGACATAGAAGACATTCTAGATCATCGTGTGGGTAGGAGTACCAGAAACAGGCAGTATGAAGAGTATTTGGTCAAATGGAAAGGATGGCCAATCGAGGACTCAACTTGGATTTCAGTAGCTGAGGTTTCCCATTTGGGATTTCCTCTACCATCCATAAAGTGACAGGGTCACTTTTCAATCTACCCTGGGTGTCTGATGCAGGAGCATCCAGAGGTATAAGGGAAATCCTGTGTCACCCAAAAAATATACTTAGACTTAGTTTCTGTTTCATGTCTTTACATTTTTGGATACCCATTTGGGTCAAATAAAGGTTCCAACTCTCACAGTTCCACTATCAGTGTGTTTGAAAATCCCAAAAAAATAGGAGCATGCAATTTGGCCATCATTTTGGTGACCTAGAAGGTGTGAATTGGCCAGATGAATGTGATTGTGATTTAGAGCATTCCAGAAAAAGAATCAGGTCAAAAGGCCCCACGGTTTGAAAGTTATTGTAGTTTTTCGAGTTTTGGAGACCTCCTAAGAATGCTTCAAAGTCAAGTTAGGGGCATTAAATGACCTCAAAAAGGGACAAAAAATGGGGGACAAGAAAATCTTGTCTATAAGGCCATAGAGCACTTTGAGAGCTTTCTAAAAATGTAAACGGTTCATCAATCAGAGTTACAGTTCAAAAGTTATGCCTCCCGAAAGTTGGGTTACCATTTCTGGATTCTTCTAGATTTGCACCGACTTCTAACGCAGCTTTCGGAACCTTCTATTTGGTCGATGGATGCCTACTAGCACTTTCTAGAATGTACTCCTAGTCCTTAACCCTCTGCGATCTATTTAAGGAGATTTTTGGCATTTTAAAAGGCAGTTCGGAGTGGAGTTTGAGAGGAGGTCCTAAAAGGAGAAATTATCTCCAGATTTATGCTATTGTAAGCCCTAGGGCATGTTTGAAGTTTATTTTCTCTGCACTATTTGTACTAGCTTATTTTCTCAGTTAATATAATTTTCTCTTTCTGTTGGTTCCATTTCGTTCTTGGGTCAGTCCCCATCAGATCTATTACTCTTGATGGTAAAATTAACACTGATGATGTTTACTTTGTTGATGATTTGAAACATAATTTGTTAAGTGTTGGATAGTTGGTGGACAAGGGATTTCTGTTGAATTTCACAGAGAAGACTTGCATTATCAAAGACAAAGATGATAAGTTGATTGGTACTAGAACTAGATCCAGAGGTAATGCATTTCAATTGAATCCTACTAAAACAATAGTTTGGTTGAAAAGGTTGACAATAGTTGGTTATGACATAGTAGGTTTTGTCATATAAATTTTGATAATATTGTGAAGGTTAGCAGTACATTTGTAGTGAGAGATCTTCCTAAGATTATTAAGCCCACTAATGTTATTTGCAAGGAATGTATTTTGTCTTAGTAGAGGAAATTTTCTTTTCCCAACAAGAACTTCTCTACTAATAAGTAGGAGATAATTTTCACAGCGAGTCAAATTGTGATATTGCTATCAGGATTTAACTATGTGATTTGGAGTCAAACTCATTAAACCATGTTTCATGAGTAGTGATTCAAAATGAATCCATCTCTCATGAGAATAAATGGAACACTTAGCACTCATTGGATCCAGGTGATGCTCACAGGGGTGAAGCACCAGGGCTTCTCGGGAGGTCACCCATCCCAATACTACTCCAGCCTGAGCACGCTTAACTACTAAGTTTCCTCCATGGTTAAACCCAAAGCTTGCAACCCCATTTTCAAAACCTTCACCAATTTTTGTGCCTTATGAACCATTCATTAGAAAGCCCCATGAAACATGGATCAATGAGTTTGACTCAAAATCACACAGTTAAATCCTGATAGCAATATCACTATTTGACTCGATGTGGAAATTATCTCCTACTTATCAATTGATAAGCTTAAGCAGCTTTCTAATGAATGTTTCATAAGGCACAACACTTGGTGAAGGTTTTGCAAATGGGGTTGCAAGCTTTGGGTTTAGCCATGGAGGAAACTTTGTAGTTAAGCGCGCTCAGGCTAGAGTAGTACTAGGATGGATGACCTCTCGGGAAGTCCCAGTGCTTCACTCTTATGAGCATCACCTAAATCCAATGAATGCTAAGTTTTCCATTTATTCTCATGAGAGATGGATTCATGTTGATTCACTACTCATGAAACATGGGTCAATGAGTTTGACTCAAAATCACACAGTTAAATCCTAATAGTAATATCACAATCTGACTCGCTGTGGAAATTATCTCCTACTTATCAATTGATAAGCTTAAGGGGATTTCTAATTAATGGTTCATAAGGCACAAAACTTGGTGAAGGTTTTTCCAATGGGTTTTCAAGCTTTAGGTTTAACCATCGAGGAAACTTTGTAGTTAAGTGCGCTCAGGCTGGAGTAGTATTGGGATGGGTGACCTCCCAGGAAGTCCTAGTGCTTCACCCCTGTGAACATCACCTAAATCCAATGAGTTCTAAGTGTTCCATTTATTCTCATGACATATGGATTCATGTTGAATCACTACTCATGAAACATGGTTCAATGAGTTTGACTCAAAATCACACAATTAAATCCTGATAGCAATATCACAATTTGACTCACTGTGGAAATTATCTCCTACTTATTAATTGATAAGCTTAAGGGGCTTTCTAATGAATGGTTCATAAGGCACAACACTTGGTGAAGGTTTTTCAAATGGGGTTGCAAGCTTTGGGTTTAACCATGGAGGAAACTCCGTAGTTAAGCGCGCTCAAGCTAGAGTA
Source organism: Cupressus sempervirens (assembly GCA_028749045.1). Lineage (NCBI taxonomy): Eukaryota > Viridiplantae > Streptophyta > Pinopsida > Cupressales > Cupressaceae > Cupressus > Cupressus sempervirens. The sequence continues at coordinate 830,751,134 of CM053791.1, forward strand.
GTCCTAGGATGGGTGACTTCCCGAGAAGTCCTGGTGCTTCACCCCTGTGAGCATCACCTAGATCCAATGAGTGCTAAGTGTTCCATTTATTCTCATGAGAGATGGATTCATGTTGAATCACTACTCAGGAAACATGGGTCAATGATTTTGACTCAAAATCATAGAGTTAAATTCTGATAGCAATATCACAATTTGACTTGTTGTGGAAATTATCTCCTACTTATCAATTGATAAGCTTAAGGGGCTTTCTAATGAATGGTTCATAAGGCACAACACTTGGTGAAGGTTTTTCAAATGAGGTTGCAAGCTTTGGGTTTAACCATGCAGGAAACTCTGTAGTTAAGCGCACTTAGGCTCGAGTAGTACTGAGATGGGTGACCTCCCGAGAAGTCCCGGTGCTTCAACCCTGTGAGCATCACCTAGATCCGATGAGTGCTAAGTGTTCCATTTATTCTCATGAGATATGGATTCATATTGAATCACTACTCATGAAATATGGGTCAATGAGTTTGACTCAAAGTCACACAGTTAAATCCTAATAGCAATATCACAATTTGACTCGCTATGGAAATTATCTCATACTTATCAATTGATAAGCTTAAGGGGCTTTCTAATGAATGGTTCATAAGGCACAAAACTTGGTGAAGCTTTCGCAAATGTGGTTGCAATATTTGGGTTTAAACATGGAAGAAACTCCGTAGTTAAGCACACTCAAGCTGGAGTAGTACTGGGATGGGTGACCTCCCAGGAAGTCCTGGTGCTTCACCCCTATGAACATCACCTAGATCCAATTAGTGCTAAGTGTTCCGTTTATTCTCATGAGAGATGGATTCATGTTGAATCACTGCTCATGAAACATGGGTCAATGAGTTTGACTCAAAATCACACAGTTAAATCCTGATAGCAATATCACAACTTCTCTACTACCAGATCTGAGTGACCCTACAAGAACTAGAGGATTCTATGATGAAAGGTACTTTATGATTTTAGTTGATAATTTCACTAGGATGACATGGGTAAAAATTATTAAAGAGAAGTATGAAGCTTTTGAGAAATTCAAGATATTTAAGAATAGAGTTGAAAATGAATCTAGTATCAAGATTAAGTGTTTGAGATCATATAGAGGAGGAGAGTTCAACATGTTCTATGAAGAGAATGGAATCAAAATATAGTTATCTTCACCTAGAACACCTGAACAAAATGGGATTTTTGAAAGAAGAAACAAGTCAATAGCAAAAGCAGCAAGAGCAATGTTATTTGAGAATGATGTCTCAAAGACATTTTCGAGAGAAGAATTTAACATTGCAGTATACTCTGAATGAAGTGTAGATCAAGAAAGTTATGATTAAGACACCCCATGAGTTATGGTTTGGTCACTCACCATTAGTAAAATATTTTAGAATATTTGGATGTAAGTGTTAAATAAAGAGAGATGATAATATTGGTAAGTTTGATCCTAGAAGCTATGAAGGTATTTTTCTTGGTTAATCATTTAAAATTAAAGTATATAGATGTTTCAACTATAGAACTAAGACAATAGTTGAGTGTGAAAATGTTAGGACTGATGAAAAGTTCGGTACTAAAGAGAAGACGGTAGACTATAATTCTAATGAAGAAGAGGATAATTCTAGAATTATTAGATAGAATGTTGAAGTTATTTTTGAGACTAACAATGACTTGCAGAATGAAGTATATGTTGAGCATAGAGAAGAGAAAAGATCTGAACCTAGAGAAGAGTTAAGATGTCAACTCCTACTTCTAGCAGAAACATGACAAAGAATCAACCTCTAGAGTAGATAATTGGGAGAAAGGATAAAGGTGTGATGACAAGGAACAAAGTGAATGAGGAATTATGTCTAATTTCTCAAGTGGAACCTAAGAGCACGGATGAGGCTTGCAAGGATAATCATTAGATGCAAGCAATGAAAGAAGAACTAGATTAGATTGTGAAGAATGAGACATGGGAATTAATTTCTAGACCTAAAGACAAGAATGTGATAGGAACCAAGTGGGTATACAAAAATAAGATGAATGAGCAAGGAGAGGTTAAAAGAAACAAAGCTAGAATTGTTTGCAAAGGTTACTTATAGAAAGAAGGCATAGATTATGAAGAGACATATGCACCTGTGGCAAGAATGGAAGCAGTAAGGATGTTCTTGACTTATGCAACAAGTAAGAATTTCAAGGTTTATCAAATGGATGTCAAGTCATCTTTTCTGAATGGAGAACTTGAAGAAGAAGTCTACATTGAGAAACCTAATGGATTCCCTCTGATAGAAGATAAAGATTTTGTATGTAGACTAAAGAAAGCACTATATGGTCTGAAGTAAGCACCTAGAACTTGGTATGCAAGGTTGGATAGGTATTTGTGTAAGATTGGATTTATTTAAGGTACAACATATGGTAATTTGTATTTGAGGAAAATTTATGATGGTCTATTTATCATTGTAAAATTTTTGGATGACATAATATTTGGAAGAAATGAGGAAGAAAGTGATAAGTTTGTTGAAGAGATGAAAAATGAATTTGAAATGAGCATGATAGGAGAAATGAAGTTTTTCCTAGGATTGCAGATTGCATAGAACAAAGATGGGATATTTATTTCACAAACTAAGTATCTAAAAGATTTTTTGAAAATATTTGGTTTGGAAAGTTGTAAACCTATTGGTACACTCATGATAACTAGTCATAAGTTATCTAGTAAAGATGAAACTCCTATAGTTGAGCAGAAGAAGTATAGATCTATGATTGGGGGATTGCAATATCTAACTCACACCATACCAGATATAGAAAATGTAGTTGGGATTGTGGAAAGATTCCAAGATGATCCAAAAGAATATCATTATGCAATAGTAAAAGGGATATTTAGTTATTTGAAGGGTACATCTAATTATGGAATTTGGTATGATAGGTCAAGTGATTTCACCTTGTGTGCATATACTGATATGGATTGGTCATGGAATATGGATGACAGAAAGAGCACTAGTGGTGGAGAATTCTTTCTTGGAGGAAGATTGGTTTCTTGGTTAAGAAAGAAACAAGACTATATATCTCAGAGTGTAACTGAGGCAAAGTATGTTGCAGCAACAAATAATTTTAATCAAGTTATGTGGATGAAACAAATATTGAAGGATATTGGAATTGAGTTTATAGAACCTGATATCATTTACTGTGATAACACAAGTACAGTAATCATGTCTAAGAATCTAGTATTGTATTCTAAGATAAAGCACATATCCATTAAGTATCATGTTTTGAGAGAGAATGCAATAGAGAAAGAGATAAGGCTAAAGTATGTAAGCACTAAATATTAGATTGTCGATATCTTTATGAAGCCTTTACCTAAAGATAATTTTGAGTACCTAAGAGGTATGTTAGGGGTTATTCCCCTACCTACTTTAGAGTAGATGATGCAAGGAGTGCATCAATCCAGTGGTACATAGCACTATGGTTAGATTGGACTAAATGTTGATGCTTCCTAAATGGGGGAGTATTTGGTATGTTTTGAGTCATAAAGGACTCTTGGTAATCGGTATTGAACACTATCTTTGGACACTTGAGCTGGTTGATTATTTAAGCAGCTGATTAGCAATTGGTATATAACAGTTGGTATTATGATTGACACCTTTGACATTGATGTCAATGGGGGAGAAAATGTACATGAAAAATATATTGAGAGAATGTACATAAGCAATGGGAAGAGAAGCATTTTTTGAGATGGAAATGGGGGAGTTATCTCTTTAGGGAGATTTAGAAAGATTCATGTAAGTGTGTAGATGCAGCTAGAAAGTATTGTAATTTTTTTACTATGAACAACTATTGCCGATCCTAAAAGAAGAAGAAGAGTAGTATAGTATTCCAAAGGATTTTAGATTTTAGATTGATGAAGAGGATTTGAGACGATGACAACAACAAAGTATAATTTGGTATTCTTGGAACTTAGATGTGTTTTCATCTATGTTGCCATCAATGCCAAAGGGGGATATTGTTAGCATGAATGTTGATGATACTACAGTGGAGGATTATCCAAAGAATTTTAGAGTACTGATATGTTGCATTCATGATTGTATTTTTCATTGATGTCAACATAGTAGTGATTATGTTTATACTGGAAGAATAGTAGTTAGTAATCTTAGTATGTGCAGAAGCTAATGAAGTTCTAGATGATGCGTAGTGGAGGAAATGTTCTTAAGGTTTTCTTGATGACATAGTTAAAAGGAATAAGTTTGATTCGATGTTGTACAAAAGTTACACTTGATTTACTGAAGCAATGCAAAAACAAAGCATTTGTTTGGCAGTTTTTAGTGTTTGCATTATATCTTTTAGTCAAGATATAATGAGGTGATGTGTAGTTAGCCAGAGGCAAAAGACAATCAGGTGATGATATTATCATGTGCACAAGACATGGTTTCACACATGTAAAGTTTTGAATAGAGTGTGAGCCGATAGTGCTATTGTAATTGTGAATTAATTAACTATCTTATTTTAATTAATTGAGAAAGCCTCAAGGCTGACTCAAGGAATTATTATGAAGATAAGGTATAAAGGAAATGTGTTTTCCTTGATTGTGAAGAGGAATTGAACTAGAGGATCAAGTGGAATTTGAAGTAGTAGTACGTAATACGAGGAGTAGAATGCTTACTAAATATGTGTAAGCAATCCAAGGGATCATTGGATGCATAGTATGAGATCTGGTTATAAGATTTGAAGGAGTAGAATTTTGGTTGACAAGATAGAGACAAAGGAAGGAAGTACATTTTAGTTCTATTATTCTGCAAGGAATAATACAGCGATCATTTGGACAGTGGGTTCTTTGATCTTAACCTTGAAGTTGTTTGGGTAGTGGGTCTAGTTGTCTTCCACAACTCCTAACAGGGTTGGCACAACTCCTAATAGGGTTGGAATCTCCTAACATGGATTCAAAGTCTCCTAACAGGGACTCATATGTATTGAATGTTGTAACAGACTCCTAATAGGATCTATCCTCTAACAAGGAATATTTATATTAGTACATCATCTTGTGGGTACCATTCCCACCGAGATTTTCCCTCTCATCAAGGGTTTCCCTAGTTAACATATCTGGTGTTAACTGTGTATGATTATCTTCTTGTGGTTTTAGTTTATATTACTCACATGTTTAAGTTTGTTGAAGGATATTATTGTTGATGATAGTTGGATAATTGATTCACCTCCCCCCCTCCTCTTAGTTATATCAGTGGACTATATATTCTAACAAGAGTGTATGTCAGTGTACAACATAACTGGTAACCATCAACTTCATTCTTCTTATTCTTCTTCATTTGACTAGTTGTCACACATTTTTCCAATCAAATACTTCTGGTCATCAATGACAACACTTCATACTTCCTTCGACCTTTGTGCCAAAGATACTTGTAGGGGCAACAATTTTGTGCTTGAATGCATTAAAATTATATTGGGACTTATTGAGATGTTATGTATTGTCCAAATATAAGATTTAGCATATGTTCATGTGTGCAAAAGCAAGATGAAGTAACAATGCATGGATTTTAGAATAACTTAGAAAGCATACCAAGAAACCAAGGCTAAAGTACTCTAATTTATGCTCAAAATCCATATTGGCTACCCCATGAGAGCATAAATTATGTACAAGGAGGGTGTATGTATGCCCCCCTCCTTATCATGTCTATGTAAAATAGGCATGAGAAGGAAGAAAAAGAGGATAATGTTAGAAATAGGGAATATTGAGGGCGGGGTGGAATCAGTATTCCATAAAAGTTTTCCCAACTATAGATATCATTAACAATTTTTAAACTTGCATATAAGATCAAACTAAAAAAGTAAACATAACCATAACACAATGCAACTCATAACACCATTAATTTTTAACTAGGGAAACGTTGGCCAATGGAAAACCTTGATGGGGATGGTACCTACAAAATGATCCACTAATCAAAAGTATCTTGTGAAAGGTATTGACCTTGTTAGGAATCTATTATATTCGTATAGTATATGTATCCTTGTTAAAGAACTAGGCCTTTTTAGAAGCCTCAACCCTATTAGGAGTTGGTATTACAATACAAAAGTATGCTATAAGATGCCACTTCCCAAACAACCAATAATATATTTACAATGTTATAAAACGTAGGTAGAAAACCTTTTACACAGTGATGATATCTTCAATATATCATATCTCCTTGTAGCTATATCTTCAAAATGTATCATGCAACCATACTACTTTGTACTAGCATTAAAATTTACATTGATATTACTCATAGATAGTGGGCGATAAAATATTATAACATTACATTACAATGCCACACTTCGTTAGACAAAAAGTGTTCTTCCTTTATACCAAAAAAATTTCATCATGTTGGCTTTGTTGCTTGATACTTTACAAGATCTTTTGAATTATATTTTTCCATGTGTGGGTTAACATTTAGGATGTCATCCCAACATTTTTAATTCAATTTTTTGGTAGACCAAAATAATCACTTAGCCAAAATGACTTTGCTTTCATTTTCCTTTGTTTTGCATGTTCAGTCTTGTAACTAGTAAAATAGTTATAATTGTGTCCATGCACATCTAAATATTTAGCACTATTACCCATGAGCTTTATAATATATGTAATATATCCATCTAAGAGTTAACATGCTCAATTTCTTCTAGTAAAATGCACCAAAATAATCTATTCGACTGTTCATTGTTTCCCTTCATGAAACTTAGACATTTTTTTTATGTCTTAGCTCACAAAACTTCATAATATATTTTTTAACCTCTTCATACAAAATATATGTTTCCACAAATGACAAATCTATCATATCTCCTAATCCAAATTTCCAATAATCTCCCCCTTTTGAATTTATGGCAACATGTATGAAAATTGGAAAAGTTTTGAAATTGAAAAGTTTTAAAATTGTGAAATAATTTACATGGTAAAAAAAAATCAAAAATTTGTGGATCATCTTTATGTTGGACTAAGATATATCAACCAGGAAATTGGTGAGTGAAGAACTCAAGCATAGAGTTAGTAGTAAATATTTTCATTAATTGGATATTGGTTAACATGAAGTTAGAAAGCATTGCAAGTGCAACTATCGGTAGACTGGCATACCAGTCAAGATAGAAGAGTGGTGAAAAAGTATGACGAGTGAAAGAAAAGCATGAAAGAAGAATAGTCATATCCTAGTCATCGTTGATGTTATAATACAAGATAAGGTATAAGTATGACAAGACATGCAATAAAGAAAAGCAACAAAATGATTCTAAAGAACACAAGGTCCCAAGTCTAAATGTAGACTTGTAGATAGACTAGTTGTCCTATAATCCTAGAGATCTACAAATAGGTAGTCATTTGGGTTGAGTGACTATTCTCACTATGAATTGCAAAATTCAAATTATAGTTTGAGCAGGATAACTTTAGGGTTTCCATCCATAATTAGGGAATGTGATTTAAAGATCATTTTTCACTCATTGAGTTTGGTTTTGGTTGAACAAGGAGTAGGGAATACTATCATCTAGAGAGGTAAGGACGTTGTTGTTACTACAATTGTGTGAACTAGATAACCTAATAGAAGAGGTAAGTTGTGAACAAAGAGAAACAAAAAGAAAGTGTGAAGTACATGAGAGGAAGAAGGGTAGAGTATAGAGAAAGGATCACCCAAGCCAAAATAATAGTAGAAGGCCAGAGAATCTTCAGGATGCAATAATAGAGAATCTATCAGGAAAGGTGTGTCATACATTTAGATCAATACTTTAGCTTTCTTTCTAACCATAACATCTATTGCAAGTAGTTAATAGGGTAGACTTGTAATAAGTCTTTGAAATTCTCTAACAAGGTATCTCTCAGAAAGAGATCAAAATCCTTTGACAAGGTAGCCTTAATAGACTATTGTAATCCTAACAAGTTATTAGCATTCCTAATAGGATGCACTCTCAGAAGGAACAGATGAAAGCCTTTAAAAGGGCAACCTTTTTTTCTTTCAAGGAAAGGCTAGTGGGTATATTACTCCCATTGTGGTTTTCACCCTCACACTAGGGGTCTTCACATAAAGATATATGCATCATTAATGTATGCTTCTATTTGGGATATTGTATGGTTTTACTGCATAGCCTTTATCATTTATTTAATAATTAAAGATGCATTAACGAAGGTGTGATAAAGTTATGTGCACTAACTAGTATATTTTAGAAAATGTGTGCTAATCCCCCCCCAAGTATCAGTTGGGACCAACAATTGGCATAAAAGTACAGACCCTGATAGTAATGAGTCTAATGACTTAGGGGAAGATCCAATGGTATCACTCATGAGATAGTTACAAGAGCATTAGACATTATTGAGGATTTGAAAGATGGGTTGAGAGAATCTCTATCCAAGAAAAATAAGTTGATGAGAAAGATAGGATAAATCCAAGAGATAATAAAGAAGATCAAAGAACAAAGTTGTTCCAAAGAATCAGAAGAAGCTATATTAGAACTCATGGCCAAGAATGATAAGCTAAATTAAAGGATCAAGGTCTTGAAGAAGGAACAAGAACATTTTGCAGTAAGGTTAGGTGAAGTTATAGATGAGAAAGGGAGTGTGATCCTCACAAGAGACCAAGCCTATGAAGAACTAATACTATCCATAGAAGCAAGACATTGAATTGAGGACTTGGTGAAAGAAAAGGAAAGTGACATATATCTCATGAACTAGATACGTAGCACAAAAATATGGCATACTATAGGAGTATGATCATGAGAAGGAAGAATGACTAAGTGCTCTGATAGAGGAAGCCAAAAAAATAGAAGAGATAATTTTTCAACTAATGGATGAACTCAAGATAGTTAAAAAAGAGTTTGGTAGACTCGCAAAGTCAAGTGAAAACACTCAATTGTTGAAGAACATTAGAAAGTAAAGTCCATCAAGATAATTAAGAGGCGGAGTGAATTAGTTGTCCAATTAAAATAACTCTTATCAATCTTTTTAAATCTTAAACATTTAAATAACATATGAAACAATCACAAGAAGACAACAATACATAATAACACCAAATCTGTTAACTAGGGAAACCCTTGATCAAAGAGAAAACCCCAATGGGGATGCTACCCAAAAAATGATGCACTAATATATAAGTTCCTTGTAAGAGGATGGACCATGCTAGGAGTCAATAAAATACATTCAATACACATAATCCTTATTAGAAGACATTGAATCCCTATGAGGAGATTCCAACCCTATTAGAATTTGTGGAAGAGAGAAGGACCTATTGTCCAAACAACTTCAGGGGCAAGACCACTGAACTCACTATCCAACTAGACTATATTATCCTTTGTAGAATAATACTAATAAAAAAATATCCACTACTATCCATTTTCCATTTAATGCAATCTCTCTGTCAACTCATTATACCTTATCCACACAAAAAACTCCTCTAATCTCAAGATACTCAATATCAAATTCGTTGGATCTTACATATAGATCCACTCACTCGCATTACAAGAACTTTTCTTACAACCACTTACAAAAATTACACATCTAACCATAAGGAAAATAATTTCCTTTATACCAAGTCCTCAAACTAATTATTGAGTCAACCTTGAGGCTTTTGCAATTTAAAATTAATATAGGACCACACTAAGATAATATAATACACATTACAATACATCTTTTCTTAATTACATTGTCGGCTCACAATCTTCAAAAATATTCACTTGTATAGCCTTAGACTTGGTGCACTCAACCACACCATCATCATCAGGTCTTCTTCTATCTAATTGTGCATAACTAGATTATATCTTTGTTAGGAGATATAATCCAATCACCAAAAATTGCTTCTCAGGAACTCTGCTAGAACTTTGTCTTCAATAAATCTTGAATAACTTTCAACTATCTTCATATTTCTTTGTACACTCTTAGACACATCATCATGGCATTCTGTAGAAAATGTCCTCAACTACACTTTTCCTCATCTTCAGTCCTCTAACCTCACGATCTCAATCTTTGTCTATTGTTCTATCAATCTTTATAGAATCATAAGTATGTTGATAGCAATGGCACACATAGTCATGAATGCAACACACAATCATGCTAACAATCTCCCAAATGCTCCAACAATTCTAGGATACTCCCCCCTAGAAATATCATCAGCATTCATGCTAAAAATCTCCCCATTTGGCATTGATGGAAATATAGATGAAAAACATCTAAGTTCCATGAATACCAAATGTATCTTTGCTGCATCATTCTTTGTTTTCAAATCCTTTACATTAATCAAATCTAAATCTCAGGAACAATTCTCCATCAATGTATTTCTCCCCCACCAATACTCTCTCCACAATATTTTTTCGCATACATCTTGAATGTACCATGAGATGTTTTTTATTAACATGTTCTCCCCATTGACATCAATGACAAAGACATCATTATCTCAATTATGCTTTTAAAAAAAATTCAACAAGCTCAAGTATCCAAAAACATTGTTAAATGCCAGTCACCAAGAGTCCTTCATGACTTGACTCAAATACAGATACTCCCCCATAAAGGAAGGATTCAACATCTAGTCCAAATAAATAATAGTTCTATGTACGACTAGACTGATGCAATCTCTACATCATTTACTCATAAATAGGCAGGGCCATAACCCCAAGCATACCTCTCCAAGACTCAACTATATCCTTCGAAAAAGGCTTTGTAAATATATTTTCTATCTACTCCTTTGTACTAATATACTCTAATTTTATGTCCTTCTCTAAAAATTTCTCTCTCAAAACATGATACTTGATAGATATGTACTTTGTCTTAGAATGTAACATGTTATTCTTTGACATGCTCATTGTACTTGTGTTATCTCAATGTATGATAACAGGCAAACTGAGCTCCAATTTCCTTCAATATTTTCTTCATCCACATGAGATAAGTACAATTATTCATTGATGCTACATACTCTACTTATGTTGTGCTCTGTAAGATACACTCTTGTTTCTTTCTTAGCCAAGAAACCAATCTTCCTCCTAAGGAAAATGCTCCACTACTTGTACTCTTTCTATCATCCATACTATCTGCCTAGTCCTTATTATTATATGCACATAAGGTAAATTCATTTGATCTATCATACCATAACTAAAGTTAGGTTTACCCTTAAAATATCTAAAAATCCTTTTCACTACTACATAATGTGATTCATTAGGATCAGCTTGAAATATTACAACAATGCCAACTGCATTAGCTATATCTAGTCGTGTGAATCAAATATTGCAATCTGCAATCATAGATTTGTACTTATTCTTCTACATGATAGGTGTCTCATTTTTTCTATATAACTTATGACAAATTACCATAGGTGTACCAGTAGTTTACAACTTTCCAAACCAAATATTTTCAACTAGTCTTTCAAATACTTAGTGTGTGATAAGAAAATACCATCACTCCTTGGTTCTTCTTGTTGTTCCATGATCTGTGTGTCATTTTTCAAATCAATGTCAGTCTTATAAAAAAACTCAACATTCTCTTGGTCAACCTTTGGATTAGTCTCTTCATTAGAGTTATAATCAAGAATCCTTTCTTGAATTCCAAAATTCTCATCAACTCTTACATTTCTTCTCTCAACAATCATCTTGGTTCTTTGATTAGAACATTTGTATGCTTTACTTTTCAATGCATAACCAAGAAACATACCTTCATCACTTCTTGCATCAAACTTACCAACATCATATTCTCTCTTAATGTAACACTTATGTTAGGATTAAACCACAAATAGAAATAACAATTACATGCAAATATAAACAATAATAAAAAATAATAGATCACACAAAAAAGAACACAAGATACCAAGATTTAACGCGGTTCACACAATCCCTGGGCTAAGTCCACCAAATAGTAAGTCTAATATTATTATGATCTAGTGATTACAACCTTATTACAATCTGTAATCCCTTACAACTCAATACTACCATAAGAACCAATTTTTGCATCTCAACTTTATAAAAATCCCTAACCCTAAGCCCTTTTATAAAAATATTTTATGCCACTTTAGGGTTACAACATGTTGGCCATATGTCAGCCATACATTGGCCACAACATTAGCCATGGCCCAAAAAAAAATTTGAAGTATGTACAATACTTCCTTGATCAGTCCCCACAAACTAACAGTCTCCCTCTTGGGGACTGATCAGACTCCACACTAGAAAACAACTTACTCCCAAATATTCTAATATACTTAATTGAGGGTGCATGTCCAAGCCAAAGCTCATAGGAGGTCTTACCAGTACCTTGTCTGATTTGTACTCTATTTTTTGTATAAATTGTTGTATTAATTTCTTTTCTCCAAAATATTTTTAAAAATTTATTCTCAAACATCATAGGTCTTGTTTCCTCTATTACTAATTTGTTTCTCCTTTCTGCTATACCATTTTGCATAGGAGTCATAGGGGCTGAAAGTTTTCTTTTAATGTCATTTACTTCACAAAAATTGTTAAACTTATTTGAAGTAAATTCTCCTCCTCTATGAGATCTTAAGGATTTAATCCTCAATCTAGATTCATTTTCAAATCTATTCTTGAAAACCTTAAACTTCTCAAATGCTTCATATTTCTCTCTAAGAAAAGCTACCCAGATCGTCCTAGTAAAATTATCAACAAGAATCATTAGGTACATTTCACATTATAATGCTCTTGTTTTTGTAGGACCACTCAATTCTATGTTTACTATCTCCAACTTCACTAATGTAGTAAACTTATTTCTTCAAAAAGAACTTTTCTTCTAATTTTCCATAACATATTCCTTGTATACCATGTTAGTAGGCTTTACAATTTCAGGAAAATCTCTAATAGAAATTATAGTGCTCATTTTCACAATGTTATAAAATATATATGTCAAAACCTCTTCTGCTACAACCAACTAATATTAACCTTAGCAACTAAGCATGTTATCTCAATAGGATTCAATTTAAAATTATTACCTCTTGATCTTGTACCAGTATCAATCATCTTACCATCTTTATCCTTGATAATACATCTTTTTTGTGAACTGCAACTGATATCCCTTGTAAACTAGTTTTCCAACATTCAAAAGATTATGTTTTAGACCATCAACAAAATAATCATCAATGTTAGTTTTCCCATCAAGAGAAATAGATCCTATTCCTTTTATGTGACAAACCACATTATTTCCAACTCTAACAATTCCTCCATCATGACTATTGAACTCAACAAACTTATTCATATCTTCAATTATATGATGTGAATAGTCATTGTCTGTGATCCAATCAGATTTATTCTTTTCAACTTGTGACACAAATTTCTTTTCTTCTCTATTTTTTTTCATGACTTTCCTCTTTAATTGTATAAAATCCTATTTCATCAGTATCACTCAAGAATCTATCCAAGCTAGCTTCCAGATCTTCATCATTTGCATAAAGATATTCTCTAGGTTTTCTAGGCTTGAAATTCCTCTTATAATTTTTTACTCTCTTAGGTAATTTAGAAGAATAATTACCATATTCATTACAAGTCCAACATTTAAATATTTTCTTACCTTCAGATTCTCTTCTCACAAGCAAGGTGATTCCTTCTTCAATCTTCATGTCTTCTTTAGATCTTCCTCTATTGCTACTAGCATAATCTCCACTAGTACTTGCACTTCTAGTCAATTAAGGTCAAACACTCAATGCACTAAAAGTAATCTCAACTCTAGGTAAGTCTCTACTTTGTCTCAAACTTATCTTAGTTGATTCCAGTCTTCCAAGAAGAATCTCTCTTGTGAATGTTTCTATGCAAGATATAACTTCTTCAATCATCTATAGAATCTGCTTGTATGCAAGTGTCAAATTTTTCAAAATCTTCCACACAATTTCATCTTCATCCTTTTTCCCATCACAAACCTCAATTCCTGTAGCAATTTCTCATATTCTACCAAAATAATTTCTAACAAATTCATCTTCCATCATTTTAGTTTTTTGAAATAAGCATATCCAATTCTGCAATCTAACCTTCTTAGCATGCTTATCACCTTCATAAGTAGATTTCAAAGATTTCCAAATTTTACGTGCCAAATTAGAAGATTTTATCTAACTTTACTCATTTTTAGGAAGGGCTAACAAAAGTACTTTCCTAGAAAATATATTGCACATAAAAAATTCTCTTTATAGTTTAGTACATTCCTCAAGCAGATCTTCTTCAACCACTTCTTTCTCCTTCTTAGTGATCAGCCAATATCCTGGACCCATACATTAAAAAATGTGTCTTCATCTTCTCTTTCCAACTATCATAGTTGGTTCCATAAAATTTTGAACTTTCTTTTCTATCTCCTTAAGTTGTTAAGATTTTCCTTCAACGACCTTATGCTCTTATACCAATTGTTAGAAAGTAAAGTCCACCAAGATAATTGAGGGGGGGAGGGGTGAATCTATTATCCAATTACAACAACTCTTATTAACTTTATTAATTCTTAAACATGTAATAAACAAGTGCAACAACCACAAGAAGATAACCCTACACAATAATACTAGATTTGTTAAGTAGGGAAACCCTTGATCATAGGGAAAACCCCAGTGGGATGGTACCCACAAAATGGTGTACTAATATATAAGTTCCTTGTAAGAGGATGGACCATGTTAAAAGTCAACGAAATATACTCAATATATATATCAATCCCTGTTAGGAGACTTTGAATCAATGTGAGGAGATTCCAACCCTATTTGGATTTGTGCAAACCTTAATAGGAGTTGTGGAAGGTAGAAGGAACCACTATCAAAAAAGCTTTAGGGGAAAGACCATTAAGCTCATTGTCCAACTAGCCTGTATATTATCCTTCATGAAATAATATGAATAAATAACTATATCTCTCTTCCAAATGCAATCTCTCTATCAAATAGATGTACCTTATCTACACCAAAAACTCCTCTAATCATAAGGTACTCAATATTAGTTTCGTTGGATCTTACATCCAGATTTACTCACTTGCATTACACAAACTTTGCTTACAACCACTTACACATCTAACCATAAGGAAAACAACATTCCTTCATACCAAGTCCTCAAACTAATTATTGAGTCAGCCTTGGGTCTTTCTCAATTTAAATTCAATATAGGACTACACTAAGATAATATAATACACATTACAATACATCTTTTTATAATTACATAATAATAAAACCTCTTGTCCATGTTTATATCTTTAATATCTAATTTGACCTTTGTAGCTAATTGTACAATCTTCAAATATACTACCTCTTACTACTCTCAACATCAAATTTGCATCATAAAATAATAGCATTATAATCACAAAAGCATTACATTACGATCACATAGCTTCGCATCTAAATTCCATTAGGTGTTAACTTCTATGATAGTCGACTTGCAAGAGTTAGTTAATTCTAATCTCTATATAAACCCTTCCATTTGCTCCATTTTTCATATCTCATCTTCACGTATTCAAGCATCCAAGCACTCATGTTCAAGCTCTCAAGCTCTCAAGTTCTCAATCACTCTTCAAGAATTCAAGGACTCCTCCATTATAGATAAAGGATTCATGAATTCAAGCTATTGAAGGGGTTTATGCAAGATCTAGAATTACAACATTCAAGATCTTCATTCATACATTCAAGATCCTTTGTTGCATCTTCTACATTCATCTACATGCATTCCTATGGAAAATTTCAAGGACATTCATTTGTGAAGGCTTTGATGTCACTTTGATTTTCTCTCTAGGGTTTTGAGGTTTATTCAAAGATATGAAATCTACATACTTGATTTCAATCTAAACTCAAGAGCATATTCATTGATTCATGTTAGATCTATCGCTACTACTTCCTAGCATTCCATTTTAGTTATTGCAATTCAAGGTTAATTTCTAAATTGGGGTTTAACTGAGGAAAACCCCCACAACCCCCCACCCCCCAAAACAAAACAAAAAAAACAAAAAAAATCCTTTACCTTGCAAGTTTTAGATCTTGGATTGGTGAGTAGGTTGCAGATTTGGATACCCTTTTTGACTTTATTTATAACACCAAAATAAGAATCAGTGTCACACACCTTTCATTAGGGGCTCATTGCACTCAGATGCTTTATTTTGACCCTGATTGAGGAGGTCACCCATGATTTCTCACTGAATGATTTCTAGGTTTTTTCTGTAGCACCACTTTTAGTCATTATCGGGAATAAACCCTTTTGGAGGTTGTTTGACTACCCATTTTTAGGTTTGTATCCTAAAAGGTATTTTATCTTCCTTTATTTCATTTTTACATAATGATTTTGTCACATCTTCATATCTCTGCTCTATATTGCATATCTCCTTTCTTAAACCCTCTTAAGGTGGAGGTAAGAGGGAATTAAACCCAAATTATTTATTCCTTTTACATTAGGATTTTTCATTGATACTTCCTCTTGTATTAATCAAAACCTAATCAAGGGGTGGATCTTGTTCTTTCCCCTTCTAAATGTGTTAGGATTTTTTATCCCATTTTACCTCTACACACTATCTTAGAACAAAGATAGTAGAAATGGGGGATGCATAGATCAAAGAGATATACAAGGAGATCCATGTGAAAGAAACAAGCGGGGTTGATATCAAACTGCTGTAAAACACAAACCTAGCTCATGCAATAGACATCCCAACCTTCTTTAGAGATGAATGGATTACATTCATGCTCAACTAAATGCATGGTGAATACATGTGGTTGGACAAGCCATACATAATCACAAAAGAGGTGATCAAGAAAGTGACAGGGTTCCACAGAATTGAGAAAAAATAAAGCACACAACAGTAGAAGTGACAAGAGTGACTGGATGTCATCATGATGGCAAGATTTGCAACCTAAAGAACATTTTAGATCAAAAGATGTATTTTTTAGTGAGGGTGATTGCATACAGATTTAACTAGTCTAGTCAAAAAAATAGTGTACCTAGTGGAGTAGTATATGGGGTCTTGGGTGGATATTTTGCAACTAATGGTTTTGATAAAATTCAGTCACCAAATAGGTAAACCAACCACGATGTTTGAGACAAAATATCTCCCACCTTAAAGGGAAGACTCCCCCTTCTCACCATTCCTTGGATCAAATCAAGATAAGAAAGAAGTCGAGAGATTTTGAAAGGGTGTTACCAATATTCTTTCCTCTTAGCTTTCAAGAAACAATCCACTTAACCACAGAGCGGGTAATGGGCAAGATGCAATCTCTCGCTACACTTCTATCTAAAGTTATAAATGGTGATATTGATAAACCAATACTAACTTAAAGGCTACTTGAATTCATACCTATTTGGCTCCAAGTCCCTCTTAATCTATGCTATAAGAATAACCTTTACTATTGGGGCACAAAAGCTTCTAGAAGTGAAGAATTCTAACTATTTTTGTGAATTAAGAAGGTGACACAAGCTATAGTCAAAGCTTTGAATCTAATTGCTTCTTTATTATTTATGCTCAATTACTAAAGACACAAAAACACATGAATGAAAGATAACAAATACAAATCATAGTCAAAGCTTCCAATTTGCATTAATCACAATTGCACTCAATCAATGTTCTGCTCCAATTATTTCTTTCTGTTCACTTTTCTTCCAAAATAGTAGTACACAATCAAAGTTATGCTTGCATAATTTCTCCAAATCTTTCTTGCATAAAATAAAAGATGATTTTTACAATAAGGGGAGTACTTATATGGGAAAAGAAGTGGGAGAAAGAAGGAGGAAAAAGTGGGAGCAAGTCAACCACTTTGACCTAGTCTAAGTAAGTGAGAGAAATTATTGGATTACATGTCATGAGGACATGTAGTTAGAATTACATGTAATTACATAATTTTATGCAATTAATTCTCTCCAAGTACAAGCATACACTTGAAGAAAATGTTGAGTTTTTTTATTCTGAATGAATCAATCATGTAGATTTTCAGCAAAGGCCTCAGACTTGATGATGCAATCCCATATGATAACTAGATTGAGAGTTCTTGTATTTCATACCACTACATTCACTTTGATAATCATGGTTTTTTTTCTTTTGATAGCCTCTAACTCTATTTGATGAACTTCTTGTTGTCATTTAAATACCTTTTTTTATTACATTTTTTCTCGTTTAAGTTGTCATGAATTCTCCTTTGTAGATTGGCATGTAGTGGAGTCTCTGACACTTTGAAAACCTTCTTGATGGTGTCCAGATGTAAAATCAAAACAATTTACCATGACTACCTTTAAAAAATGATTTTTTTTTAAAGCAAAGTGCTTGGTGCATTCCTACACTAACTTAGGTTCTCGAAAAAACATTGGGAAAATGGAGATCAAATGAACAATTAATTCTTAAGAATCTAAACATGTCTTCTTGATGGGATGTCTTTGTTCTTTGAAGAAGTTATGTCATATCTTAAAGAGTGCACCAAAACATTAAGATTAAAACATCTTCAAATGAGATTGGATCCATAAAAACTTTTAGATTTGAGTTACAATGATGAATCCATGAGGGATGAGTGTTTGAAGTATGAATTAGACTCTTATGGAACACATACGATGGTTGGAAATGAATTGTAAAGCACGTGTATTTGGATGGAAATGGCCAAATTCAAACTTAGAAGGATGGATTACATGTGGTAAATAATGGTTTTTAATGGGTATGGTGATATGAATTATGAATTCAGGTTACAATACCTGGTGTAGAACCTGAGGTATTGTGACTACATTGAAAATAGTTAAAATGTAACAATAGATGTTTGTCAAGCCAAAAAGTGATCCATTCATTTCAAAAAATAGAGTTTATACAAGTTTCATGGATCCCAAGGATCACCATTATCTCTTGGATATGAAAACAAAAAGTCCACAAACTAATTAGTTACAAAATAAACTTTAACAACTATAAAAACTATATAAAATTTTATAAAGATTTATGTCCACTTGAAGAAGTCGTAACTTTCTACTCATAGCTCAAAATCAATAACCGTCAAATTTTTTGGAAAGATATTCTAGAGTTTTACATTTATTATCCAAAGTACTAAGGATAGGGCTACCACTTTTTTGTGCTACTAAAGCACAGAAATGCCCCAAAGACCTCCAAAAATGCAAAATACTAGACCATAAAAAATACCAAAAAAATGGATTTCAATATTTTCCCATTTTTGCTTGTGCCAACATCTTCTGCATCTTCTTGGACTACATTTTGATCATCCACACTTTGCATCAAATGTGGAAAATGAAGCTAGATTTTTTCACGTGTAAGCCATTTTCCCTGTTGAACAATTTGTCCTACTTTTACCACACAATGCAAATAGATTTTCTGGTTCCTCATGACAACTTCATGACAACTTCCATAATTTGATCACTTTGAAGTGGATTGAAAACTTATTCTTTTTAAAGAGGGGTAAACATTTTGACCTGGAGCTCTGAACCAGTGAGGCTACAAACAGGGGAACCTCATCCCCATTAGATTTGAACCTTGATGGCAAGGATAACAATTCAACAACTTAACCATCACAACATGCCACTATTGACAAATGGATTGACAGCTTCTAGATTTAGCTTTGTATGACTGATTTCTTTAGTAACATCTATAATATCTAGTAAGGGAGGGAAATATGGCTTCAACAGTTCTCCAGTGAAGATTGGGTGAATACCCAAAAATGGATGCAAGTTGAGTTCAAATGCATTTTCACCAACTTTCTTTATAATCTTATAGGGACCATAGCAAAGAGGATGAAGCTTCCTATGAGGGCCTTATAGGTGTTCCTTCTGGAAATGCAACCATACCTTATCCCCAACCTAAAAATTATGAGGTGTTCGATGCTCATCATGCCTCTGTTTATACTTCTTAGTGGTCTGCTCCAAAATTTCATGAACTTGTTGTTGCAAACGATGAATTCTATCAATGAACTTCATTGTCCTTCTTCTTATCCAAGCATGGTACCAAGTTAGGTTGCATAACAAGAACAAAAAAATTTATTGTTGCTAAGGGCTGATATCCAAGACAAACTTCAAATGGGTTATGGCCAGTTGAACTATGAATTGCTCTTTTGTAGCTACATTGTACATAGGGAAGGCTCTCATCCCATGCACAAGGATTTTTGGAGTGGTACATATGCAAGATTTGAATAATCATTCAATTAAAAACCTCTGTTTGAGGGTGAAAAATAGTAGACTTTGTTAGTTTTGTGTCCATCATTGCCTATAATGAAGACCAAAATTTACTAAGAAAGTGACTACCCCTATCTGAAATAATTCTTTTTGGTAGCCCAAAATGAACCCAAACATGTTCAAAAAAGATTTTTGCAATTTCTTCAATAGAGATTGCCTTTCTACAAGCCACCAAGATTACCATTTTTGAAAATCTATCAACTACAACATATACACAATCATATCCATGTTTTTTGGTAGGAAAACCAAACATAAAATCCATTAAAATTGAATGCCAAGGTTTATATGGAATAGGAAGTGGTAAATATAAACCCATCTTACGAGTTGCAAGCTTTGCAATGGCACATGTTCTACATGTTTGAATGTATTTCATCATATCATTTTTTAGTTTTGGCCAATAAAAATATTGTTCCAATATAGCAGTAGTCTTACCTATTCCAAAATGACCAACAACCTTACTGTAGTGAGCTTCCCATATTAACTTCTTATGTTCTTCCTTAGGAACACATATTTGGCCAAAGTGATAAAGCATTCCATCTTGCAATTAAAAATCATTCACATGCTTATCTTCCACTAGTTGAGTATAAACATCATAAAATTCATTATCATGTCCATACAAGTAGGCCCAATTTTTTGTTTGGTGACCACATGATTCTAATACCATACTTATTCCTACAATTGGAGGCCTACTTAGAAAATCTACTACCTTATTGGTGCTTTCTTTCTAATTAAAAATGTTGAGATGAAATTATTGAAGATAAGTTGACCATCTTTGATGCCTATCATTATGTAATTCACCTTGTGTTTTCAAAAATTGAAGGGGTTTGTAATCTGTGTGGATGATAGTTTCCTTTCCCAATATATAATGTTTCTATTTCTTTCAAGCTTGAACAATAGCATATAGTTCTTTGTCATAGGTGGGATATCTATGCACTATATTAGAAAAAGTCTCCCTATGGTAGACAACTAGATGTCCATGTTGTTAGAATTGCTTTATAATAACTAAGAGGGGGGGTGAATCAATTATTCAAGGTCCAAATGTCCTATTCAACCCATTCAACCATTCATTCATCCAAGCTTTAATTTTTCTAATCAACAAGTTACTATAAATCAACATGCAAGCATTAACACATAATAAATCAACACATAACATAGTTATTTACGTGGAAACCCAATTTGGGAAAAACCACCAGTAACATGCTACTCAATTCTCACTCTTCTGAAGTGATGCCCTGTGAAAGGCCTACCCTGTTAAAGGCTTACAACACACTGTTAAATGTGACCTTGTTAGAGGATTTAACCACCCTGTTAGAAGTGGGCCTAGTTAAAGGACTTTAAAACATTCACTAGGAATGCCACCCTATTAAAGGATTTACAAATGGTTTTTAGGCCAACCTAAGTCCATAAGATTTTTAGATCTAATACAATTGTTAGAGAGTATTGGAAAATCTTGACCCAACTACAACATACAACTTATCTTGCAGATCTCAGATCACTTCTCAGCTCATACCCTTGTTTGGCCTTCAATCTCTGCAACTCTTGATAGCTTGTCCTCCTTTCAAGCTTAGTCCTCTTAAGTCTCCATGCTTAATGTACTAGTGCAATCATCTCTTCATGACCACTCATAGAAGCAGAGCCTCTGTTCTCTTCCTTCTCCTAGATGTCTCCTCCTTGACACCCTTCTAACCACTTTGTAGATTTGGCTCTTCAATAGCAATAGTATTAGCAGCTCTTTGCTTCTTGGTCTATGACTTCTTAAATAGAAGTCTTGGAGTACCTTTTCCCACTCGATTCTTCCATTTTTCAATTTTAATTTGCATGGATTAGGTAGGATTCATTGCATCTAACCCATATTATGTTTCCTCTGGAAACTTCTTGAATAATCCTTTAGAATTTGCCCAAAAATGGTTTACATAGGATTATGTGCCAACAACTCATCATCCTTATCCTCCAAATCATTCACAAAATTCAATTTAACCACTATGTCAGCTTAGATTTGGGAAATCTTCATCATTTGAGATAATGCAGTAGCTCGGCACTATTGAAATATTGGTGCTTGGCACACACTATGTTACTCGACATCAACTGTCTTTTTCCTAATGCTCACCACCTGAAGATCACTTGACACCAATTGAAAATTTTTTGCTGCTCAACACCTTATCTTCACTCGACACATGAAGATCACTCAGCACACACTAGAATTGTTTGTTACTTGACTTCTACTAAAAATTTGCTCAGTTTCAACTAACCTACTCAGCACCCACTTATGATCTTAGTTTAAGCTTTGCAGTCAACCTTGTTACAACTTCTTCCTCCAATGTTTCTAAGTGTGACAAACATCTGTATCCTTGAGTATATCATCAATACATTAATTAACCATTGTCTTAACTGATCCTTGCACTTCATTACAACATCATAACTCAACCTTTCCCTTAGGTGCTCTTCTTACATCTTGTTGATCAAATCCTCTTCATCAATCAACTAAGTCATAGTACTTGGATATTATAAGCAAATATCACCCCTACAAATAGCAGGTTTGACATCAATGACAAAACAATGATTGAGAACATTCTTTTACACAAATCTCCCTCTTTGATCTTCAACAACAATGAGCTTTTCAATCAGATTTCCAACACATGTTGCATGAGGATTGCTCCCAATGCATATTCTAATGCATCAATTTGTATTTCAAAAGACTAATGTAAATCGAGAAGAGATAAAACTAGTGCAAAACATAACCTTTTTTTTAACTCCTCAAATGCTTGTTGTTGAGCACCTCTCTACTTGAATTTCACTTTCATACCTCCTCGTAATGAATGATTCAAAGGCCAAGAAAAATGTGAAAATCCAAACACAAATCTGCAATAAAAGTTAGCTAACCCCAAGAAGCTATGCCACTCTGTGAGATTCCTTGGAGCACGCCAATCTTTAATTACCTAGATCTTTTCAAGATCAACATAAACACCCTCACTATCAATAACATATCCCAAGTACTTAATAGTTTGCATACCAAAATAACATTTTTCTTTATTTACATAGAGTCCATGATTTTGTAATGTACAAAGTATTTGTTCCACATGTTGCAGATGTTCTTCCCAAGTTTTACTAAAAATTAGAATAGCATCTAGATATACAACTACAAATGAGTCAATGAATGGCCTAAGAACATCATTCATCATCCTCATAAATGTGTTTGGGGCATTTGTGAGACCAAAGGGCATCATGAACCATTCAAATAGTCCTCTAGATTTAAAGGCAATCTTCCATTCATCTGTTGGATCAATCGATACTTGATGATACCCAGATTTCAAGTCAATTTAAGTTGGTCTAAGAGATCATTTATCTAAGGAATTGGGTATATATTTTTTATAGTGATCTTATTCAATGATTTGTAATAAATACAAAGCCTCCATGTACCATCCTTTTTCTTTGCAAGAATGATTGGGCTACCACGGGGAGATGTACTTGGGCAGATATGTCCTTTATGAATTAATTCTTGTATTTTCCTTTTTATCTCATCATTCTCTAGAGCTAATCTCCTATATATTGGCTCATTAGGTAATGAGGTTCCTTGTATCAAATCAATAGAGTGTCTTACTTGAGAATATGAGGGTACCCCTATTGGTAACTCAAACACATTCTAATATTTTGTTAAAATCTAATCCATTGATCTTTGTTGTTTTATTGTGATGGACACCATGGAATGAGAATTACACACATTTTTCTTTTGTTCCTCTAGATAGATCATTAATAACACAAATGTACTAGTTTGGGCTAGTAACATTCTACACTATTTTGTACTAATAAAAGATGCAGAGTATGCAAGACTTACCTTTGGAATCTAGCACTTTTTTCCACCAATTTTCTTATCATGCTTCCTGGCCTTGACTCATACACTCCATGACATTGATACATGTATGGCTGTCCCAGTAGAATATCACACACATCAACAGGAGCTACATCACAGATCACATCATCTTTGAATGGTTTTATGGAATATGAAAGATGATATTACTTGTTTACTTGAATGCCTCGCCCTTGGATCAACCACCCCATAGAATATGGTTGTGGGTGTGATGTTCTCTTCAGATTCAATCTCTTTACAGTGTCAAAAGATATCAAATTATTTTGACTACCACTGTCAACAATAAAATGTAAAGCTTTTCCTCGTACCCACATTTTTGAAATGAATAATCTCTCTTCATCATCATGAGCAAATACCTTTGTAGTGGCCATAGTGGCATATGGGTTAGCCTTAATTATTTTTGCATCCTCTTGTCTTCCAACTTCTATCATCTCAGGTTCAATAGCTTCTTCATGGGTTTCCATCATTAAATTCTTTATATTTCTACAATATTTAGTGTTATGAGAGGGAATTTTATAGACTTCACACCACATACCTGATTCTTGCCCAATTTTCTTTACCCCCCATGTCTTCTTTTCTGGTGAATTTGGAGATGGTTCCTTGACTATTTGTTTTCCCCATTGGCTTATTACCTTCACCTTTCCATTTGTTGTTCATTGGATTTTCCCTCCTCCCTCTTTGTTTGAACTTCTTCTCAATTTTTGATGCATATTTGAAAACATTGGGTAATGCTTCTATATTCAAGAAATCCATTCCAGTCTAAATGTATCTATGAAGAGCACTCTTATACTTCAAAACTCAATGTTTTTTTGTCTTTGATGCCAAGCTTTGCAAAGAAAGCATGAAAAATGTTGATGTACTCCCAAATTGATTGGTCTTTCTTCTATCAGATTAATTTATATTGCATATATTTCTATTCATAGGTATCCTCAAGGTAATATTCTTATTTTAAATACTCTACAAATTCTTCCTATGTGGATTTTCCATCAAATAACATATAAAATTCATGTCCATCCTGAGATTCTTAGGTTTCTTCAATTGTTAAGTGTACCTCCCATGCCAACTTAACATGGTTCTTAAATTTGAGAAGGGAAAAGGTTATTTTTTCAATTGATGCAGGAGCATCTTGGGTTGCACTACTATCCTACATTTTTTCAGTTTTTACCTTGCTGCTAAAACTATGTTCTACTGAAACTATGTTTTCTAGTTTTTGGGTTCCTGTTGCAGAGCATGTAACTAATTTTATATAATGAATGAGAGGCTTTGAATTTTATTTAGTGAATAGGGCTTAGATTAATATCTATGATCCAAGGCACAAGTTCTAAATCCTTATAATTTGGGAGATATGACAATTCTCCCAGAGTATCAATTTCTAGCAGTTTTGCACGATAGATTTTGGTGCCTAAATTTTAGGTTTGATGCACACTTTTCCTTGATGAATTAGCCTTTGTAAACTTAAGAGGTTTTAGAGGACCTAAAATAATACCAAAAATTCTAAGCACAAGTTCTAATTCAATTGGAGCTAGGAGATATCACGATTTTTCTTGGACATCGATTTATAGACATTTAATTATTGATGCAGGCCAACTTGTGACTCTTCAAGAATTTAATGTTAGGATTATTTTTATTTAATATTTGCTAAGAGCCTACTTGTGGCTTCTTTATGTTCTATAATGATAGTTAAGCCATTTTGGCTAGTATAAATAGAGTGTTTAGGCTTAGAGCTAGGACAGTTTTAAGAGAAGATTGGGGAGGAAAATTGGAAAGTGTGAATTTGTTGTTGGATTTTTGTGTATGAATGTATTTTGTATCTGGCCATAACCCAGAAGGCGTTATAGCTGGGCATGTATGTTGAGTATTTGAAAAATTAATAAAAGTGTTTGATCTTCCTCCTTTGGTTGTTAATTCTATGTGTTAGATTTTTGTTGTGTTAACTCTTGCAAGGTGGTTTGGAGAGTTGGGTGTGCCATTGGCTCTAGTTTTCCCTATCCTTCCTTGTGTTAGGTGGTATCAAAGCTTGAAGTTCATCCTTGTGGAGATTGGATCATGTAGAACCCTATTGTAGATATTGGTTGTAGGGTTGCAGATCTATAGATTTGACCTATAACTTGTAGAGTGTTATGATCTTGCAAGAACCCAATTTGTAAAGATGGTTCATGGTAGAGGAAATGTTGATAATGTTATATTGGATCAATTGAGACAAATTGCAACTAGATTAGATGCTATGGAGATAGCCTAGAGAAGAGGAGCACATTTTGATGATGTAAGTGATGATGAAGCAGCAGCACCAAACTATAATCCAGAACTTGAAGAAGATCAAGATGAGAAAATATTGTTGAGAGTGTTGTCTAGGGCAAATTCAAAGCTTGTTGTAGAAGTTGTTCCTTATGATGGAAAATTGGATACCAATTTTGTGTTGGATTGGATCTTAGATATTGAGAATTTATTTGAGTATGAAAACACTCTTGATAATAAGAAGGTGAAGATTGGAATCACTAGGTTGAAAGGTCATCCATCACTATGGTGGGAGCATTTTCAAACTAATAGACAAAGGAGAGGAAAGGAGAAGATTAGAACTTGGCCAAAGATGGTGAACAAGGTAAAGAACAAATTCCTTCCTACTGATTACCAAGTTATCTTGTTGAGAAAGATGCAAAATTTGAAATAAAAAGACATGAATTTGAAAGAGTATACTGAGGAATTCTATAAATTGGACATCAAATCTACACGTGTGGATGATGATGTTGAGAAAATTGCAAGGTACATAAATAGATTGAGATCTAGAATTGAAGATGAAATAAATTTTGTGAAGTTGGAAAGTGTGGAAGAAGCATATCAATATGCCTTGAAAGCTGAGGAGATCTTGACAAAGAAGCATGAACAAAGACAAAGAGGTAGAGGTGGTAGATTCTAGAGAAGCAGAGGTAGATCTTATGGTGAAGGTGGTAGATCTAACAATTTTGTCCAGGATAAAGGAAAATCTGAATGGAAGAATGATGACAAAGACAAGACCTAGTGGAAAGGTGGTAGCTCATACCAAGGAGGTACTGGATCTTACCAAGGAAGAGGTAATTCTTATCCTAAAGGTGGGTTCCGTGGTAATTGTTTCAAATGTGTTAAAGAAGGACATAGATCTTTTGAATGTAGATCTTTTGAATGTAGATCTTTTGAAAGTGGGTAGAATAATAGAAATGTTGTGATTCAAGGAAACATTGAGTGTTCACCAAGTGGACTTGAGGCTGAAGAAAATCTAATGGTGACAAGAACCTTATGTAATAAGGGAAGTCATGAGGAAAGTGTCTTTAGAAGAAGTCTTTTCAAAACCAGATGTAAGATGGCTAGAAAATGTTGCAAGGTGATCATTGATAGTGGAAGTTCAACAAATTTAGCATCAGAAGAGTTGGTTACAAAGTTGCAGTTGTAGAGGCTAAAAAATCCCAAACCTTATCATGTTTCATGGATCAAAGATAAGCATAAGATATTAGTAAGTGAGCAATGTATTTGTGAAGTTCAAAATTGGACATTACTTTGATGAATTTTTGTGTGATATTATGCCCATGGATTGTTTTCATATTTTTTTGGGTAGACCTTGGAAATACGATAGATATGTTGTACATGATGGAAGATTGAATCAATATACTCTTTGGGTAAATGGGAAGAAACAAATATTGTGGCCTTTGATTGAAAATCTAGATGAGGTCAGTTGTACTGCAACAAAATTTTGCATGGTTAATGAAAAGCAATTTGAAAAGGAAGTAAAGAAGAATCAAGTTTTTTTGCTATAGTTCCTAGAGGACCAAGTATTGATAGTAATGACCAAGCAACTAAAGTTGGTAATGACAAAATGATAGCAGAAATTGTTGAATTACTAAATGAGTATAAAGATATTGTTTTTGATGATATTCCTAATAGTTTACCTCTAGTAAGAAGTATAAGTCATTGTATGGATCTAATTCCTGGAGCTAGTTTTCCAAACAAAGCACCATATAGATTGACACCTACAAAGAATGAAGAACTTAACAAACAAGTGCATGAGTTGTTGCAAAAATGTTTGATCAGAGAAAGTTTGAGTCCATGTGTTGTACCTATTGTATTAGCACCTAAAAAGAATGGAGAATGGAAAATGTGTACTAATTTCAGAGCTATTAACAAAATCATAATGAAATATAGGTTTACTATGCCAAGGGTGGATGACATAATGGATTGTTTGAGTGGAGAAAAGTATTTTACCAAGATTGATTTGAAGAGTGGCTATCATCATATTAGAATCAGAGAAGATGATCGATGGAAGACTACTTTCAAGACAAAAGATGGTTTGTATGAATGGTTGGTTATGCCTTTTGGTTTAACTAATGCACCTAGTACTTTCATGAGGTTGATGAATGAAGTTCTAAAAAGATTCTTGGGTAAGTTTGTGATTATTTATTGGGATGATATTCTAATATTTGGTAAGACTAAGGAAGAACATTTTGAGAATATTAGACAAGTAATGTAGAGGTTTAAAGAGGAAAAGTTGGTGATTAATCTAAAAAAGTGTTCTTTTATGCAAGAGGCGATTGTGTATTTGGGATTTGTGATTTCAGCTAATGGATTGAAGATGGATCCTAAGAAGATTAAAGCAATTTTGGAGTGGCCTACACCTAAGAATGTGGGTGAGGTAAGATCATTTCATGGTTTGGCTAGTTTTTACAGAAAGTTTATAAAGAATTTCAGTTTTCTTTGTAATGCTATGACTAAGACAATGAGGGGAAATAAAAAGGAATTTAAGTGGACACATGGAGCTGATAAGAGTTTTGAGACTTTGAAACAAAAGGTTGTTGAATTACCTATATTGGCTTTACCTGATTTCAACAAAGTATTTCAAGTTGAATTTAATTTAAGTGGTAATGAAATAGGGGTTGTATTAAGTCAAGAAAGTAAACTTGTTTCTTTCTTTAGTGAAAAGTTGAATGATGCTAAAAGAAAGTATTATGTGTATGATCAAGAATTTTATGCTATTTTTCAAGCATTGAAGAAATGGAGATATTATTTGATTCCTAAGGAGTTTGTGTTGTATACTGATCATAAAGCTTTACAATACTTGGAAAGTCAACATAAATTGAATCAAAGGCATGTGAAATTGGTTGAATATTTGCAAAATTTTACATTTTTAATTAAGTACAAGAGTAGAGTTACTAACATAGTTGCTAATGCATTGAGTAGAAGATGTTCTTTGTTGACTAAAATGAAGGTTGGAGTTCTTGGTTTTGATGAAATGAAAGAGTTGTACAATGTTGATCCTGATTTAGTGTAGAGCACTAAATCTAACAAATCACATAAGTAAGTATGATAAATATTTCATTCAAGAAGGTATGTTGTTCAAAGGTATTCAATTGTGTATTCCTAGAAGTTCTGTGAGGTTGAATCTGATTAAGGAAAAGCATAGTGGTGGATTGGCTAGACATTTTGGAATTGATAAGACATTGAGTTTTCTAAAAGAGAATTATTATTGGCCACAAATGTATAAGGATGTTCAAAAATTTGTAAAGAGTTGTGGAGTTTGTCAAGTTGCAAAAGGAGTGAGTCAAAATACTAGTTTCTATACACCTATTACTATTCTTGAGAAATCTTGGAGTGACATTAGTATGGATTTTGTTCTTGGATTGCCTAAAATAGTGAAGGGGTATGATTCTATATTTGTTGTAGTGAAAAAATTTTCTAAGATGGCTCATTTCATACCATGTAAGAAGACATTAGATGTTGAGCATGTTGCTAAATTTTTCTTCAAAGAGATTGTGAGATTGCATGGATTACGAAAAAATATTATTTCTGACAGAGACAATAAGTTTGTTGGTTATTTTTGGAAGACTTTGTGGAAGAAGATGGGTACTGAGTTGAAGTTTAGTTCTACATTCCATCCAAAAATAGATAGACAGATAGAGGTTGTGAATAGAAGCTTAGGATATTTGCTAAAATGTTTAGTTAGGAATAAGTCAAGTAATTGAGAGATGGTATTGGCACAAGCCAAATTTGCATATAATAATTATGTGAATAGGAGTATAGGGAAGACACCTTTTGAGATTTTTACTAGAATGAATCCTAGAGGAGTATCATATTTGAGAGATATTTTTGGTGAAGAAAAGAAAAGTGCTACATGAGAAGAATTTTCTGATTGTGTGGATTCTTTACATAAGGAAGTGAAGTTGAGGATAGAACAAAGTAATCAGAAGTATAAGGAGAATCTTGATCAGTCTAGAAGACATTATGATTTTCAAGTTAGTGATGAGGTGATGGTTCATCTAAAGAAAGGAAGATTTATAGTTGGAACATATAGTAAACTAAAAATGAAAAAGTTTGGGGACCTTGTAAGATCTTGAAGAAGTTTGACAGTGAAAATGCCTATGAAATTGAGTTACTTGATGACATGGATATATCTCTTATATTCAATGTTGCTAATTTATACAAGTATCATGAGCTAGATGATGAAGTTATTGTATTAGAGGACTATCATAAGAAGTAGAATGAAGAATTTGAATAGATATTGGATTAGAGAGTTAGTAACAGCACAAGACAGAAAGATTATTATGAATATCTAGTGAAGTGGAAGAACAAACCTATGGAAGATGCTTCATGGATTTCTCAATCTGAGTTGGATTCAGCTTAGGTTGTGACATCTGAATGATTCAAGAGAATCATTTCTTCCAACCCTGGTTGTGTGATACAAGAGTATCCTGATTTGCATTGCTATCCTACATGTTTTCAGTTTTTACCTTACTGTTGAAACTATGTTCTGTTGAAACTATGTTTTCTGGTTTCTAGGTGCCTTTTGATGATCGTGTAACTAATTTTCCATAATGAAAAATATTCTATTCACTTCAAGAATGGAAGAGGGCCTAGATTAATAACTATGGTACAAGGCACAATTTTTAACTCCTAATAATTTGGGAGGTATGGCAGTTCTCTCAGAGAATCAATTTTTGGTAGTTTTGCATGACATTTTTTTGTGGTTGACTTTCAGGTTGGATGCACACTTTTCCTTGATGAATAAGCCTTTTCACACTTAAGGGTTTGTATAGGAACTAAAATAATACTCATAGTTTGAATCATGAGTTCTAATTCAATCGCAGCTAGGATATATTGCAATTTTGCTCAGACATCAATTTTTGGACATTTAATTGCTGATGCAGGCTAACTTATGACTCTTCAAGAATTTAATGTTAGGCTTATTTTCATTTAATATTTTCTAAGAGCTTATTTGTGGCTTCTCTATGTTCTAGAATGAATTGTAAGCCATTTTGCCTAGTATAAATAGAGTGTTTAGGCTTAGAGCTAGGACAGTTTTAAGAGAAGATTGGGGAGCAAAACTGGAAAGTATGAATTTGTTGTTGGATCTTTGTGTATGAATGTATTTTGTATCTAGCCGTAACCCAGAAGACCTTATAGTTGGGCACGTATGTTGAATATTTGAAAAATCAATGGAATTATTTGCTCTTCCTCCTTTGGTTGTTAATTCTATGTGTTAGATTTCCCCTATGTTAACTCTTGTAGGGTGGTTCAAAGACTTGGGTGTGTCATTGGCCCTAGTTTTCCATATCTTTCCTTGCATCACAATATCTGAAAAATTATTAACACAAAAATACCTCTCCAATTTGGACAACCAATCATCAATAGCATCTACATCTATTTTTCCTTGAAAAGTTGAAATATCAAAATTTACCTACACCTTGAATGGGGTTTGTCCGCCAAATTTTGAATTGATTGGACTGGCATGTAATTCTTAGTTTTCAAGCATCTATGAAAATTGTTGCATCATTTCTTCACATTTTTTATTT
The DNA here is from genome assembly GCA_028749045.1 of Cupressus sempervirens. Taxonomy (NCBI): domain Eukaryota; kingdom Viridiplantae; phylum Streptophyta; class Pinopsida; order Cupressales; family Cupressaceae; genus Cupressus; species Cupressus sempervirens. The sequence continues at coordinate 830,782,877 of CM053791.1, forward strand.
AATGCCTCTTCTACCAGTGTTTTGAAGGATTCATTCATGCCTTCCTATGATTGTTTTGCCATCTACAATTGTGTGCATCTCAAAGGAAGATAATCCAAGAGATCTCTCATGGCCAATCCCAACCTTCCATAAGTTGACCACTTACAATGGGACATATATGAGCAAGCAAGCTCTAATACCATTAATTTGAATTATGAATTCAAGTTACAATACCTTGTGTAGAACCTATAGTATTGTGACTAAATTGAAAATAGTTAAAATGCAACAGTAGATGTTCTACAAGCCAAAAAGTGATCCATTCATTTCAAAAAATAAAGTTTATACAAGTTTGATGGATCCCAAGGGTCACTATTGGTCTGACTTTTTGTGTAGTAGAAGTTTCCAGAAAAGTCAAATGTTCTATTCCTAAGTGAAGCATAGGGTTTTGGATAAATCATCCATAAGAAATAATCGTCATATAAACCCTATATCATCTCTATTCATAAATTGTCGAGCGCAAAATTTTGAATTTTCAAAAGAGATGAATATGCTGTCATATTCCTTTTCCTTTCTCTCGGGTTACCTTTCTTCCTATTTGTCCCAACCGTCAGATCCGAATAGATCTACCATTGGCGTTACCTCGCTATGACAAGTTGCATGCTTATTAAGTATAGCGAGGTAACGAGTATTGAGTTTTTTAAGCGGCGGGACCGTAAAGTGAAGATACGGCGATCGAAGATTTGCTTATTAAATGATTTATTGTGCAGGTACACTTTGCAAGTTACCATCCAAAAAGGATAGGGACCCACTAGAATATCTGACATTAGAGCCAGAATGATGGTTTTTTCAGACATTTTGCCACCTCACTATCAGAAAATTTAGGCACTTCACCGTTAGCGAAGTAGCGAGGCCACGTGAAAATCTGAAGATGATGACATTGCATCTTGCTTGTATCATAATTACACCAGGTGGCATGACCAGTCATAAATACCGTTGTCAGAATTAGTTTTAATTGACAGACGTGATTACTGGGTAACCCTTGCATTTTCTGGCACGAAATCCTTTTAAGTGTCGGAGCTCGCTACCTCGCTATCAAAAAATTCAGGTGCTTCACCGTTAGCGAGTTAGCAAGGCCTCGTAAAATGGTAAAAGATCGGCAAGATCTTTGATGACATGGAATGACAAATGACTATGATAAATTTTGACATGTGCCAACTATGCAGAGATTTGATTCTCATTAATGCCTATCTGATTGAATGTACAAAAAATCTTGAACATCAACTTGAAGTGGATCAACGGAGCTCGCTACCTCACTCTGACAAGTTGCATGCTTGTTAAGCCATGCGACATAGCAAATATAAATCAAGAGATCTTGTGTTTCTTCTTCACCTTTGATTTGGTAAGTGATCAATGGCTGTCATCTCCTCGCTATGAAGAGTTGCAAGGGAGATAATTATAGCGACATAGCGATTTGGGCCCGCCGCCTTCTTTCTTAAGAAGCCCTGTAGCATATCTTTCGATCATTTCTTGATCTGATCAACGATTGTCGCCGCTTCGCCATGGCAAGGTGCTTGTTCTTTATGCATAACGAAGTAGCGACATGCTGACATGTGTTCTCCATCGTTAGTGGGTCCAAATATAAGCGCCATCAAAGAAAGAATTTTGTACGTGGAAAGTTCTCATTGGGTAAAATAACTGACATGGCAAATATAACTCCTAGTTGTTCTCTCTGTACCACATGATCGTAGGATCTTTGAAGATTGACGACGCAGTTTTAAATGAAAAATGTAGTGCCACTCTCTGTATTAATTAGACAAGAAAGCTTCGTCCATGAGGAAAAATAGAGTATAATACAGAAAGATTTCATTAGTTTCATTTCACGCGAGAAAATATTTGGAGCCATTCTTGTGCAGAAGCCATTACTGAAAGAAAAGCGTGCCAAGGTTTGATAAAAATTGTCAAGTTGTCTGTTCGCGAAAAATTTGCAGGAATACAGAGGAGAACAGAGACAGAATTCAAGTAAGTAAAACTACCATCATCTTTGTGAGATTTTAAGTTCTAAAAAGATAGCCCAAGATGCCTCCGAAGAAGGGATTTACAGGTGCAATAAACTACTTGGATAGAAATGTGCATGATGATTTGCTTGAGTTACTTCCTGAGTCTACTGTAGAAACGGTGCAAGTTAAGAGGTTAACCTCACTGAACCCTAGGCTAAGGATAGTTGATGGATTGTATGATAAGGGTAATTGGGTTCAGGATGCTCAAACTTCTCAAACTGGTTTGAGTTTATTCAAAAAATGGTTTGCGGAAAGGAAGTTATATGCCCCTCATGCCAATATATGGAATTTTGATCTTGGAAAGCTTGTTGTCCCCAGTGTGTTTATGGATTTTGACCTGCTTGAAGCTATAGCAAAAAATTATGACCAAGCCACTAAGGTAGTGAGAAGAATGGATGGTGAGGCTTTAGTTACCATCAGTCCCGAGGAGATTAGGAAGGTTTTCAGTCTGGGACCTCTCACCATGTATCATGTGCCCATTAATTTGATAGAGTTAGAAAAAGAATATATATCCAAAAGGGATGTAGTTAGACAGGGTGCACTGAAAGCCCACATAGGTTGGATTGGAGGCCTCCCAACCATAACATCATCTTCTAAAGAACCATTCAAGAAATCATGCTTTAATGCCAGGGCAGTAGAGATATATAGGACCCTGTGCAGAGTCTTCAGACAGGGCGAAGAAGATTTTATTCCGGTGAGCTTCATGTATATGATCACCCAAATCTCCTCTTTTGGTGTGGAAATAATTTTTGATTTTGCATCTTACTTGGCTAATGAGATTCACCAGGGATTGGTGGGGATTGCAAAGGGCAAGGTGGAAAAGGTTTGGGGTCAGTACTCCCTATTGATGCATATGTTTCTTTTTAAAGGGGCCACTTATTTTGGTAAAGAAATGGTTTTAAATAGGGAACAAGAGGGGGAGGCACTGCCAGTCCAATTATGGAGTGCAGACATGACTTGGGAAGCAAAAAATGCTAGCTTTGTTAGATTTGATAGGCACTTTGCCTCCAAACTAAGATGCCTCATATTGAGTGATAATCCCAGAATTCCTAAGGCATTAATGCATCTTGTTAGGCCTATGGACAAACCCCATAATCTAAAAGTTTCACATAATTGGGGAGATATTATCTCATATTCAGTCTCAACTGTCATCAGGGTCTATGGATTCAAAGGAACACCCCATGTACTACCCTATCAGGTACCTTTAAAGGTAGGGATAGCTGAATTTTTGTGGTAGTTGGGAGGAGTGGAGGAGGCCTTTTTGCACAAAAGGGGGACAGGATCAATTTTTCCTACTTGCACTATAGCCCACCAGTTTGTGATAAATAAAGAAGGGTGGATCTTTCTCCACAAAATTTTGGATCAATATAAGATGGCAGTGTCTCATGCTCATTTTTGTGATACAAAAGGTTTCTTTAACTCTGCTCTTAGATTTAGAATCAAGCTTCGTCCAGTTCAGCATGAATTCTATTTTCCTGAAGATATAATAAGAAATGAATATTCTCTCCATGAGCAAGAAATAAAGAAAGAAAAATGGAGAGTCTATTCAAAAGTTTTGGAATTCATTAATTGTTTTGACAAAGATTACAGTCCTCTTAATAATGTTGCAACCAATGCAGATAAGATAAATAAGCTCATGAGTACTTTCTCTGAGATAATGGAAGTAATGAATGAGAAGAAACAACATTTTATTTATTCTTTTCCAGATAAAGCCAGAGAGGTTATGAGAAAATTGGGTTTCACCCCCAACATTGGAATGGGTCCACTGGTGGTATGAAAGAAGATAGGATATACTATTGTTCGGTAGCAAGTGCCCATTGTACACAAAGAAAAATAGGTAGTTGAATCCACCAGTACTGTCCTGGAAGAAAGACCCCCTGAACCTTCTCCCAAAAGAAGAAAAATAATAAGGGGGGAAGAATCCACTAATGAAGGTTACTCACCTTCTCAAACCCCAATGAGAATTGAGGAAGAGCAGCTCACCAATGAGCAATTCGAACAAATGGGGTCACAAGGAGAAATTTTTGTTACACAAGCAGAAATTGATGAAGAGAACCCCCAGGAACCTCCTGTGCCAAGTTTTTAATTAACTATAGCAGATTTCAGAGGAAGGGAATTGGACCCTGTTTTGGAACAAGACAATCAGCATTTTTTGTCTGATAACAGTTTTGTAAGATCTAGGGCTTTCCATCAGTTTGCATGGAGGCTAAACATGCACATTTTTGAGCAAAAGTGTAAGAATATGAAAACAGAACATCCAAAAATGGATGAGGCCTCCATTCAAAATCAAATAAAGGAACAAATGATGCAAGAGTTCCAAAATATAACCCCTAATGAGGGTAGACAGATGGTAAAAAATGCTAATGTTTTATTATTGCTCAATTGGGATATTGCTGATGCATTAATTTTTAATTTTGTATCAAATAATTTAGGACTCCAGGATCCAAATAAAGAGGAATTCTTGGGTACAGCATTCAGCAATGATCAAGCTGCCCTTGTTATGTGGTCCCTGAGAAGAGGATCCAAGACTACTTCATCACAGCCTGATGATTCAGGACTAACATGGAGTATCATTGTAAGGAGAGTTGTTGATACTTCAAATGTACAGGCAGCCCACATGAATGTGGGTTATTCTAAATTTGCCTTAGCTACTGTAGAAAGAGAAGAGAAGGAAATGATTGATATGCACAATAAATATGAAATAGTGGTGGATGCTTATAATCAAGAGGTAAAAAGGAGAATTGAGCTGGAAAACAGGGTATCTCAATTGGAGAAGATACTTGGAAAGAGGAAAGTGGGAGAATCCAGTACACTGAGAATTGCATATCCTCCACAGTCATCTGTTGGATTAACCCCTATTATTGAGATACCTGACACCCCTGAAAGACCCCAATTCTATACTGCAGAGGAATTTGAAGCAGAAAAAACCAAATTACATGAGTGGCAGATAGAATTTAGAAATCAGCAGGAAGAGAAATGGAAGCATGGTGTGACATATTTGAGGGATAAAATACAATGGTCAACCTTTTATGATCAGTTGACAAGGATTGTAACCCTCATGGATGAATTGAATAAAGAAAAGGATGGACTAGATCCTCTTGCACAAAAATGGAGACAGAGAAATAATGATGTTACAATTATATGTATATCTACAGTCCAAATGCCTTATCATCAAGTTGAAAAGATTTTTGATTTATTGAATAAGTTAGAAAATTTTGAAAATGAAAGAGATTCTTTACAGAGAAGATTAATACTCTGTTTTTCAAAATATCTTGCTGAAAAATTCACCCTATTTCCTTGTGCTTTAGAATCTGTTGATACAATAAAGGAAAAAGAAAAATGGAAAAGGGAAATGGATGATTTATTCGATAACAGAATAATAAACATCATCAGTGAGACTGACCATTGGTTTTGGGTAAAGACAAATGAGGAGCTGGTAAAAGTACAATTTTACTATACTGCTATGATAAAAGAGTTTGATGATTTAGAGGAAAATGCAAATTCTTTAATAAAGATACAAAGAGAAACCCTAAGTTTTGATTGGCCATATGATGATACTTTTAATAGATGGAAAAATCAGTTTAGTGAACAGATGTCAGGAGACAATGAGGAAGAAGATACAAAAGTAATAGTTACCCTTGTAATCAGCAACGATGACATGGAAAATCCCTAGGTTAAAGTGAGCTTGCAGGTAACAGAAGAGGATACATCACTTACAGACCTCATGGGTATGTACTCCGAAAGTGAAGAATGATTGTAAGGTCAGATCGTGCTCTTGTCTCAACAATTCAGAAGCATAACAGAAAGGAACCCGCCAAGAAATGTTGTTAATTTTTCTGTTATTTTTGTTTTTGTCTTTCTTTTGAAAGGACACCTGTCACCTTCTTTAGCCTGAAGCTTGTTGCATCTCACACTATTTAAGTGAGATCCCAAGTCTAAAGAATGGTCCGAATTCTGTTTTTACTAAGTATTGTGCTTAGTTCTATTTTTGGTCCAAACATTTGGAAAGCAAGTTTGTAGTATACTTTTCTGTCAAAATTTCTGAGATATAGATGAATGTAGAAAGAACTGTGCTTCTTTTCTGAAGGTCTTTCTGGGTCTATTGTAAAGGATATACCATTTTTAAAGGAAATGAATACAAATTATGAACTGTCCCCATATCTTTTCTTTCTGAATTTTGTCTCCTTTTAAATACTTAGCTACCTTGATGTTGTGTGAGTAAAAGCTTATGCAATTGATTGCAATATAGTAAGGTTGTACATCCATTTGTTATTGCTATTAATTCAATGGATTAAATAAAGGCTCTGATGAATGTGATGAGGTTGCTTAGGTGTTAAAAAGGATTTTTGAATGATAAATTCTGGTAAGAATTGCTGATAAGAATTTGTTGCAAAGCAACAAATTAGATCTAAGAATTTATTATAGACTCTGAATCCCCAATGGATTAGGCACTGATCGAAAGTATTTCAGCCAAAAGAGAAGTATATTATGACTAGTTTTTTCAAAGTACATCATAAAATCAATTTTTACTTTTATTTCCTGTAAGATATTCAAAGTTGGCCAGCACTTGCCTGCATGGATCGTTTTAGCCTCATTTAGCCATTGTTGTTGGAAACATCTAAGATTTCTTGGCCATATCTATTCAAGGGATGTGTTTATCAATTCGGTAAGATTTACGTATATGTTTGAGGATTTAGAGATGAGAATCAAAATGAAACTAAGAATAATTCTCATACAATTGTTCCATTTTTTAACCATCCCCGGGTACACCCGCCCTGGGTTTTACAGAGCCAAAAGAGTAGAAAACCGTCTAAGGTTTTGTTGAAGTTGGGTCCTAGTACTTTGCATATGCAAGTGATAATGAGAATTGGCTATTCTTTAGGTTGTGTATGTACTGATATCTAGGTATTAAGCCTTTTTTCGCTTAGTAGTTTTAGCACTGTTTTAACATCATAATAAAACACCAACAGTCACCATTATCCCTTGGATATGAAAACAAAAAGTCCACAAGCTAATTAATTACAAAATAAACTCTAACAACTATAAAAACTATTAAAAAAATCTAAAAATTTAATTCTACTTGTAGAAATTGTAACTTCCTACTCATAGCTCGAAACCACTAACTGTCAGAATTTCTGGAAAGATATTCCAGAGTTCTACATTTATTGTCCAAAGTCTTGAGTATAGCACTACTACTTATTCCTGTCTTAGCCCAAAAATTCCCCAAAGACCTCTAAAAATGCAAAATACTAGAACATAGAAAATACCAAAAAAATGGATTTCGATATTTTCCCATTTTTGCTTTTGCCAACATCCTTTGCATCTTCCTGGACTGTATTTTGATCATATGGTCAAGAATGCAAGTTTAGATGCATGTAAAGTGGTTTGCATGTAAAGTGGTTTGCATGAAATTATTACTTGATGTAAACACGTAATTAGGTTCGAAAGATGGAATTACATGTAAGTGGGTATAGAGGATAGGTTTGTATGTAAATTTGTATGAAGGATGAGATTACATTTAAATATGGATGAAGGATGGAATTACGTGTAAATATTCTTGGAATGTAATTTCATATATTGGGAAATGGACATAATATGCTTTGACATGTGTTAGTGAAATATGGAAAGATGTGATGCATTTGCATGAAAAGGTGGAAACTGAAAAGATGTGATATGGTCTTGCATTCTTGGGAAAGAATCCTTAACCTTTCTAAAAAAAGGAAATCAAAACAACAAGCAAAAATATGCATAAAGCAAAAAAAAACTTTTGGTTTTTTACTCAAACATAACAAAATATCAAGTTGCTCTCAATTTTGAATTTTGAATTTGAGAAAATTCCAAGCATTTTAAAATAGAAGATTTCATCTTATTTAAAGGAAATTTTCAAAATGCTTGACATATCTTTGAACAAGTGTACAATGATAAGCCAAAATATGCAACAAAATAGCAAAAGTAAGAAAGCTTCAACCTACTTGGAGCTCAAATAGCCAAACGTGGAAGTTGAGAGATTTGAAAAAATGACTTTCCTCTGAATTTGAATTTCCAAACAACTCCTTTACTATTTCAATGCATGCAAATGTGATCTCCCTTGGTCAGTGCATGAGGTATTTTTGTATGCAAATGCCAAAAATGTAATCTTCAAACCCCAAAATGCAAAACATTTTTGATGAAAAGCATCTATTAGGATGTTTTTGGGCAAAAGTGTGGCCTCCAAATGCATGTAAATGAGTCATTTTTTGAAATATAGAGCAAAAACGTGGATTCTAAATGCATGTGTATGCATCCAATGCCAAAAACATTCCCTTGTTGATGGATTTTGTGGCTTAGAATTGAATTTTTTGGGGGTTTTCTTTAAAAAAAGTGGCTACAAAATGCATATATATTGGTTGTCTTTTACTTGGGAATGCTAATAGATGGATCCAAATGTAGAAACATGGCTCTCTAGTGCAAAAATGGCATTTAAAATCCATATTTTTGTGCATTTTTAGCACAAAGGTGGCCAAAAAATGGAGGTATTTGAAGTTTTTTTACTTAGGAAAGCAAAAACGGGTTCCTCATATGTATTTACATGAGTTGGAATGGTGAAATCAGACCCTATAGATACATTTACATGTTTAAAATGTATGCATATGATGGTTGGAAGTGCAAATCACACTCTCAAGGAGCCATTACATATTTGCATTTCGGTATTTTTGGCTTGGGAGTGCAAAAATAGGGGCTTGGAGAGTCATTACATGCATTTTGAATGCAAAATTGAGTTCTCTGAGACATATTGCATATAAAATTCATTGCTTGAAAGTGCATTTACATGTAAATGGACTCTTAGAAGTCCATTACATATTTCAAATATGCATTTTCATGTTTAAAATTGGACTCTAAATATGCATTTGCATATTTACATGTTTTAGTGCAAATTGCACTTTATAAGGGCATTTTCATGTGATGCCTTGGCTGGAAATGCCTTTTACATGTAAATCAAACTCTAGGAGTGCATTTACATATTTTAAAAACTCACTTTTTATTTTCTTTAGTCCATAAATTGCATTTCTAGTGCAAATCGCACTCTCAAGATGCAATTACATGTAAAGGGGAATTTTCATGTAAAGTGGACTCTAAAAAGTCCATTACATGCATTTCTAGTGCAAATCACACTCTAGCAATGCATTTGCATAAAAACATGTAAAGGACATGTAGGTTGAGTTTGCACAACTTAAAAGACCAACTAAGCACATGTTCAATTGATGTTTGAGTCAGTATTACTTAATTGGGTCAAAAATTTAGTTATACTATATAGTTTAATATATTATGTGCAAATATCATTCTAAAAATAATATCAACTTAATTTTTTTTAATTTAAACATTAAACATAAAGTAACTCAAAAAATAAATTAAACTATATAGTTAATAAAATCACTTAAGTGAAAATTTTAAAAAGTAACTCAATGTGAAAATATAACATAAAGTGCTTTATAGTTACTTAAGTGATAAAATGACTTAAAAGCATAACATGAAGTCAATTTATGTTATATTTATCAAAAATTGAATGTCAACATTAAAACATAACATGATATTTAAATTATGCAATTGCATCTGGAGAGTCCAACCTTTGGGCACTAAAATGGTCATATCTTTTGGTTTTCAAGCTTTTTTAAGCCCTAAGATACATAGAATTGAAGGGAAAATTGAAAGCAATGATTTGAGAAAAACCAAAAGACCAAAATCAAATGAACACACACTCAAAAATGAGAAAATGGACTTTGAAGGCTTCAAAAATAAAGCATAGGCTTAACAAATACAAAAACCAAAAAGACTTCACGAAAGCCTTCAATAAAAGGATTCAATATATTAATTAATGTAATACCCCGCCGAGAGATCCTTGGAACAAGGATGAAATACAAGCAAGATAAAAAAAAATGTAAAAACCAAGTGTAAGTGCACATGATAACAACATACACCGATCATAAAGATTGTAATGGAAGACTGACAATCAACCAAACACCAATGGATCTGCAAACGCCACTATTAACCAAGAAATAAATAAGAAATCATAAGAGATCAACCAAGCTAATAGACAAATGCTAACTCCTCAAAATTGGATAAGCTTGAAATCCTAAAGCCCTAAAATTTGGCTGTCTGAATTTTTAAAGCCCTAAAATTTCCTAGAATCTTTATCTTAGCTCATAGAGGTCTGGAACCTATCTCAAATGAATCGTCACATATATTAAAATATATCTTTCCTTATACTTAAACGATATATTTTAAACCTCTTAAGAAATCTATTTTGAACTAGGAAGGTGTAAAACCAAAAAGGGTATCCAAACCAATTTTTGGACTTTTCTCTAAAAGGCCTAGGTAGCCCCTATTTTTCATGTGAAGCCCAACAATACCAGATTCTTGTGTGAAGAAGTACCACATGCCACGTGAAGAAGTGCATTTCTACACAAGGAAGTGCATTACTAATAGCATAAACTGATGTTGGTTTTCGCACAAAGAAGTGCATTTTCGCATGAAGAAACTCAACATGTCGCGCAAAAACTTGCATCCTCATGCAAGATCCCAAATCAGCATGCAAGAAAAAAATGCAAAAAAAAGCTAAGGAAACTATGAAACAAAGTTCCTCCACACTTAGGAGTACTAGATCCATATTTCAAGACAAGAACACTTGAATCATAACTGAAAGATGGAAAACTAGAAGCAAAGTCTAACCATCTAATCAACAGCAAAGGAAAGAACATAAAGGAAACATTGTAGTGAATTGAAAGTAACATCACAATTAAACAAAAATAACATCACAATGAGAAAAATAACCAAACTATGTACACGGTTCCTCCCAATAGTCAATGGCATTGTAAGACTATGATGGGGCCTAGCCATCCCCCATGCATAACATCCCAAGCTACCAATCAGATCATTGGTACTATCATGATAGGAAAATCACTACTAAAACATGCTACAACATAAGCATAAGGAAATCTAACATGATAGTAGTAAAGCATAAGATAATCCTAAAAAGTAGATAACATCACCTATCACATGCTAATCATCATAATAAGGAATGCATCAAAAATAAGATCATCTAAACATGATAAACAAGCATCCCACTAAAAGTATAAATCACAAGAAAGCATACTTTGGAACCCGAAGTACCAAGTGAAATCATCCAACAATGGTTCTACTAGAACAATAGACCATCTCTGTATACCAGTCCCTAATAGTGGTGAAGGTAGCTACACCTCCCAACCATGTGGCACTCATAGGTCCACCCCCCACCATGATGATGGAGATAATGATCCAACAACAAACACACACAAAACAAACATCCATGGCTAACACTCATGCCAAATAGTATGATGACTGAAACCAATGCATAAACTTTAGGTCCTGGTCAGACATCTCAATGGGCTACTAAGTAGGGGCTAACATCATAGAGAGTCACTTGGCATCAAAAAGCTCAAGCTTGGATCATGTGGATACAACTCCCTCAACAGTAAGGCTCTCACACATACATTTTTTTATCTTTAGTTTATTTACCACCTAGTATTTTCTTTAGTTATCACTTGATTAAAAATGTCTTCAATCAACTGGGAAATGGACACCAGGATGCATGATAGAAGCCCCTTCCATATGCTACCCTACCCTACCCATGCTCATCCAATGATGAGTGCTCGTAGGCATGCAAATTCTCAACCCAACCCTAATGATCATAACTTCTGGAAGTACCACAAAAGATCAGGCCTCGTAGGTCACCCAAAAAATGTACTCATGTGTGGCACACCACCATCACGAAGATCATAACAAAAGGATAGGATGAGAACACAAAACAAAAAGTCAATCAACCGAAAACATAATTAGGATGACAAATGCTACACACATCCCAATGCAAATCCAAAATGCAATAAAGGTCCGACTAACATCCAAATAGATCGTGCAAGCTTGTGACCAAACTCATGCCAAGAAAACTCAAGAAAATTGGGTGGCACGCAAAATGAGGTGAAAACTCCAAAAATTAGAAAAATTCCAAAATTAAAACCCATTTGGTCTTTGGGTGCAAAAACTCCAAAAATCTAATAAAAATTGAGTTTGAACACCGTATGCAAAAATGGCCAACATAATTGCTCAAAACCCCAAACCCCCATTCCGAAAATAGGGAAAATGTTTGTACCCAACCAACTGGGCAAAACTAGCAAATAGAAACAGAGGGGAACACTAGTTCTCAACCCCCTAACATACTACTACCAGAAATGGAAGCTACAATGGACCAAAAGCAACAAAATGGAAAAGCCCTACCTGAAAACAAAAAGGGCAAAATCCATAAATAGCCTGATAAAATAAATAACCCACTGAAACTACTAAAAGTGGTAGAAAAGCAAGGTCTTCCCGAGCCGGATCCAATGAGACTGGCCTCGCAAAAAACCCCATGCTCATAACTCCTAGAAAAAATAGAAAATAAACCCTTCAGAAGAGGATTTCCAAAATAGCTCTCAAATTTCTATTTCTGAAAAGTGAGAAGTGAATAATGAATTCACTTTTCCAATACTTATTCACTTTTTGAGTGAATAGTTGATTATGGAAAATAGCCAGCTGGAGTAGCTAAACTCTGAATCAACCCAAAAAAAAATAGGTTATTATCCGTAATGGAAGTACACCTAAGGCAAAGCTGGAAAAAATTAAATCTGAAAAGATTTAAAACCCAAAAAGCCAAAAATACAAAAAATCACTTAACACTTTTGCCACAGAGCAAACCTCTAAATGCATAGACATTCTCACAGGTCTAATCACATAATGAAAATGAGTTTGGATTTACTAATCACTGAAAGGTTTTAATTCAAAACAACAAAATAAGGATACATCAACCATATAGGGATGACATTGGTAAAATATGAATGGTTGAATCACTAACTCCGTAGGCCACTGTCAGGGATATAATTCCTACACACTAAAACACATGATCAAGTGCAATTACATATAATACAATAGAAACAACTAATTAATCCATTTACACCACTCATGTTCACATAAAGCTTAAAGAACAAGAATGAAGTAAATAACCATAGCATAAAATCCATCTCATAACATAACCAACAATTATGTCCAATAAACTATATAACCAGATATCATATAGATCTACCGTCATCTCAAAATAACATCAACATGAAAAAATGATAAACTAAACAACATAGCAGTATAGAATCTATGGTACTGAATCAAAATATAACATCTGACCCTCAGGTCATCTCAAGGTACAAAAAACAATAAGAGTATCAAGTATCTCTCAAATCAAAATAGACAAGGTACAAACTAAAAATGCAAGAGGCACTTCATCCTCCCCCACTAACATACGCTTACTCTTGGAAGCCAGCAAAAATGTAGGGGTACAGTCCCCTCTATCATGTAGCATCTTCCCAAGTCGCAGAGGTCTCATCGCTAGGGTCTTATTGGACCCTTACCAACTCAATGTTCTAACCTCATAAGGTTAACCTCCACTACTATAGGATATGAATGGGCTCCATAGTAAGGTTCCTGTCTACTACCTGCAAAGCATCCCAATCAAGAACATAGGTCACATCTAGAATATACTACCCCAAAATAGAAACATGAAAAACATCATAGATGCATGATAGGCTAGGTGGCAACACTAGTCGATAAGCAATAGAACTAATCCTCTCAAGGATCTCAAAAGGTCTGACAAAATGTGGCACCAACTTTGAGCCTTTCCCATAATGGATGGGGCTCTTCCTCGGATGCACTCGCAAAAATACCCTGTTACTAACAAAAAAGTGACGATCCAACCTATGAGCATCTACATACTTCTTCTACCTATCTTGAGCAGTGACCAAATGCTCTCTAATATGAACAACCTACTACTCCATGTCCTGAAGCATCTTAGCACCCAAAAGAACTCGATCCTCTAAACGATCCCAACTCAAAGGGGTACAACATGGTCTACACTACAAGGCATGAAAAGGTGACATGCTAAGAGAACTATGGTACCTGTTGTTGTATGCAAAATCAAAAAGGTACAAAAAGTCCTCCCACTTCACCTACCTATCCATAACATACATGTGAAGCATATCCTCCAGAACTTGATTCACTCTCTTAATCTAACCATCAGTCTCTGGGTGATAAGCCAAACTAAAATTGAGTTGCACACTCAATGTATGCTGGAGAGATGTCCATAGTGTAGAAGTAAACACCGAATCTCTATCTAAAATGATCCGATGATGAATCCCATGCAAGCAAACAATATCTGCCAAGAAAAAATGCACTACAAAAGAAGTTGTGTAGGATGCTCTCATGGGTGAAAAATGTGCTACCTTGGATAATTTCTCCACTATCACCATGATACAATCATGTCTCTTTGATGACATAGGCAACCCTGTGATAAAATCAATAGATATCGTATCCCACTTCCACTCAGGAATAGTATGTAGCTAAAAAGACCGATCAGATGCTGATGTTCTACCTTCACTCTCTAGCACTCAAGACATCTAGCAAAAAAATTAGCAACATCATTTCTCATCCCTACCCATAAGTTTAATTGTTTGAGATTAGCATGCATCTTATTGACTCCAAGATGTGTGGAATACAGTGCATGATGTGCTTCCAAAAAAACTAAGGTACGAAGATCACTAGACACAGGTACATAGATACACCCCATGTGTCACAGTAGTCCATCATACTCAAGCATATAACCTAAAATTCTCCCCTCAATGGTACGTCTAGACTCGATCTCTATCACTTCCTAATACCAAGTGTCACTAGGAAAAGCCTCCAAGATATGGCTTCGCAAATCCACTACCAATGACATCACTAATACCTCATGTCGCCTTCTTCTCAAAGAATCTATAATGACATTCTCCTACCCTTTAATGTAATGAAAATCAAAGTCATACTCGCATAGAAACTCCATCTAATGACATTTTTGTGCATTTAAGTTTGGCTGAGTAAAAATGTACTGCAAGCTCCTATGATCACTATGCAACTCAAAACTGTTTCCCAAAAGAAAATGCCTCCAAAGGACAATGGCATGCACTATGGTCACAAGTTCCAAATCATGAGTGCGGTAGTTGAGCTCATGGTCCTTGAGTTTCCTAGACTCATATGCAATCACTCAACCATCTTGCATCAACACTGCACCCATACCTTCCAACGAAGCATCTATGCAAACCATGAAATCTCCTATAGGATTAGGCACAGCAAGGACCGGTGCACTAGTCAAACACTCCTTAAGAGTATTAAATGATGCCTCACACTAGTCTAACCAAACAAATTCCTTCCTTTATGTTGAAGAGAAGTGATGGGATGAGCTACTCATGAGAAATCCTTCACGAAGCGATAATAGTAACCCGCCAATCCCATGAAACTACAAACTTTTGAGACATTAGTGGGTACCGACCACTCCATGATAGCACAAATCTTCTCGAGATCCACTGTAATTCTATCACCAGTGATGATATGTCTCAAATACTTCAGCTCTGACTGGAAGAACTCACATTTACTCAAGTTTCCATACAACTGATGGTCTCTCAAGCACTGTAATACCTAACATAAATGGACTTCATGCTCCTCCACAATCTTTGAATAGATCAACATGTCATCCAAGAATACAATGACACACTAATCAAGGTAAGTGAAAAATACACCATTCATCAAACTCATAAATATTGATGGTGCATTGGTTAGCCCAAAGGGTACAACTATGAACTCATAATTCCCATACTGAGTAGGAAAAGCCATTCAATGAATATCAGCCTCCTAGATACAAAGCTGATGGTATCCCAACTTCAGGTCAATCTTTGAGAACACTCATGCTCCCTTCATCTGATCAAACAAGTCATCTATCCTTGACAAAGGATAATGATTCTTCACTGTCACCTTATTCAACTACCACTAGTCGATGCACAAACGCAATGAACCATCCTTCTTCTTCATAAAGATGACTGGTGCACCCCACGAGGATACACTAGGACGAATATGGCCCTTGGCCAAAAATTCCTCCAACTACAATTTAAGTTGACTCAACTCCTGAGTAGTAATGTGGTAAGGAGCTTGTGAAATTGGATCTACTCCTAGTACAAGATCAATTTGAAAGTCTATGTCATGTTGTGGTGGCATACCTAGAATCTCATTAGGAAACACATTGGCATACTCATGAAGGAGTGGGTGATCATCAAGTCTCACCAGATGGCTCTTGGCTTCCTCAAATAGACACTAGGAACATCTGACAACCCTTCTGCACACTTTTCTTTAGTTGATTAGCTGAGATCATACGAAGTGAGACTAGTCTCTGAACTCCCAAAAGTTTGACCTACCCACCTGTCTCATCCACACACTGTACTACCTTATGATGGAAATTGACATTCACTTGATGGGTGGCCAACCAATCCATGCCCAAAAAAATGTCATACAATCGCAGAGGTAGAATTTTTAGATCCACTGTGGTGGTGAAGGTTCCCAAATTCTAACTACAAACTCTGACCAACGAGTCAATAGCCACCTTAGAACCTATGGCTAACTCAACCTGCCACCTATCGACCTAATGCACTGCCACTAGCCCACATCATTGAACAAGAGATGGTAAAATAAAAGAATCTAAAGTACCAAAGTCAAACAAAACTGAAGTTGAAATTTCATGCAACATACCTATATCCTCGACTATTATACCTTTATGCTCAGCTTGATAGTTGTCAACCATCACAAAGACTCTATGATTTTGACCCACATCTCCTACAGTAGGCTCAAATCTCTTTGCGCCCTTACTAGGTCCTATGGATGGTTTGATGGAACAATCAAAAGATTTATGGCCTGGCTAGCCACAAGAATAGAAATTTCCTTAAAAGTTGGGACCTATCCCACGGCCACCCTAAGTAGCACTAGGGTAAGGTGCACTACCCCTACTAGAATTCTACTGAACACTCTGAGGAGGATAATCTTGCTAAGATTTCTATTCTCGCTGCTAGTTACCTCCTTTCTTACCTAAGGTATCAAAATTTTGTCCACCTTTAGGCCATTTTCCTTTACCCCTATTACGATTGCGGCCACCATAACCATCTTGAGAGGGTGATGATTGGGCTTGGCCCTTCCCTGAGGATCGGTTAAATTGTGCAACCTACCCTAAATTTTGTGCATTCTAGTTTTGAGAACCCAACTTTCCACTGTATCCTCTAGCCACATTGCTCTCTATAACCCTTGCCTTCTCCACGGTAAGAGAAAGTGTCCTCGATTGATGAGCACAGACATCTCCAATGATGGAGTCTTTAAGGCCCCTAACAAAATGTTGGGTAATGAGTGCATCATCATGCCTATAGCTCGAATATATTTTAGACCAAAAAACTTCCTCTTATACTGATCAATCATCATAAAGCCCTATTTAAGCTCATGGAATTCATTAATGCGAGCTTCATGGTACTGTGGCGACAGAAACTTCTCTCTAAACCTTTCCTCAAAGATCTCCCAAGTGAGATTTGTGACATTGATACCAAGCCTTTTTCTCTCTCCATCCCACCAAATGGAACCATGTTCCCTCAACTATGTAATCACAAAATGGGCCTTTACATTGCTCCCATAAGGTAATAATGAGAAACAATGCCCCATATCAAGTAACCAAGTCTCAACCATGAGTCTTGTTCCCTAGCCATCAAACTCTAGTGGTTTGGACCTCTAAAGTTCTTGCATCATCTCAATCTGACTGATATCAACATCATCTTGGCCCCAACCCCTCCATCAGTGCCTTCTTTTTTCGTTTCATGTACAAGAACATTCACATTCACTCTCATGTTCCTTCTCTCTATGCTCTGAATGGTGGGACTCTCCATGATGAGATCCCTCTTCCCTCTTCTAATCATGTTAGCACTCCTCAACATGAGAGCTCATTCAAGCAAGAATTTCCTAGAGCACTGGCATCAATGCCCCCAAGAGATTTTGATTAGCATTTTTATCCTATTCTCCCCCTCCTTCCTGATGTTCCTCTTCCCGATGTTCATCTCCACAATTACCACTATGGGTACCACTGTGGCCACTAGGTCTATGTACAAGAGGCAACTCTACGGGAACAACAAGATACTATCAGAACAAATAGATCACAAGCATATGAGTCAAAACCATGAACGAACAAGATATCAAATAATAAAACATAATATAACAATACACAATGGAAACCAATGGAAACCAAACCATAGTGGAAGCGTAACACAGAGATCCTAATGTTGCAAAATGGGCTCTGATACCAAATGTAATGCCCTACCTGGAGATCCTTGGAACAAGGATGAAATACAAGCAAGATTTTTTTTAAAAAATTAAGACTAAGTGTAAGTGCACATGATAACAACATACACAGATCATAAAAATTGAAATGGAAGACTCACAATCAACCAAACACCAATGGATCTCCAAATGCCACTACTTACCAAAACATAAATAAGAAATCATAAGAGATCAACCAAGCTGATAGAAAAATGTTGACTCCTTAAAATTGGCTAAGCCTACAATCCTAAAGCCCTAAAATTTGGCTAAGTTTAAATTTCTAAAGCCCTAAAATTTCCTAGGATCTTTATCTTAGCTCGTAGAGGTCTGGAACCTATCTCAAATGAATCGTCGCATATATTAAAATATATCTAAAGTATAAGGAATTAAAATATATGTCAACTTGTACTCAAACAATATATTTTAAACCACTTAGGAAATCTATTTTGAACTAGGAAGGTGTAAAACCAAAAAGGGTATCCAAAACAAATTTTTGAACTTTTCTCTAACAAGCCTAGGTAGACCCTATTTTTCGTGTGAAGCCCAAGAATACCAGATTCTTGTACGAAGAAGTACCACACGTTGTGTGAAGAAGTGCATTTTTGCATGAGGAAGTGCATTACCAACAACATAAATTGATGTTGGTTTTCATGCAAAGAAGTGCATTTTTGTGTGAAGAAACCCAACATGTCACGCAAAAACTTGCATCCTTGTGCGAGAAAGTGCAATCTCACGTGAGATCCCAAATTAGCATACAAGAACAAAATGCAAAAAAAAGAAAAGGAAACTCGAAACAAAGTTCCTCCACACCGGGGAGTATCAAATCCACATTTTGAGACAAGAACACTCAAACCATAACTAAAAGACAAAAAACTGAAAACAAAGTCTAACCATCTAATCAACAGTAAAGGAAAGAACTGAAAGGAAACATCACAGTGAACTGAAAGCAGCATCCCAGTTTTAAAAAAATAACATTGCAATGAGAAAAATAACAAAACTAAGTACACAATTCCTCCTAACCATTAATGGCATCATAAGACCATTGTGGGCCCTAGCCATCCCCTACACATAACATCCCAAGCCACCAATCAGATCATCGGTACTATCATAATAGGGACATCACTACTAAAACATGATACAACATAATCATAAGGAAATCTAACAAGTTAGTAGTAAAGCATAAGATAATCCTACAAAGTAGATAACATCACCTATCACATGCTAATCATCATAATAAGGAATGTATCAAAACTAAGATCATCTAAACATGATAAAAAAGCATCCCAATGAAAGCATAAATCACAAGAAAGCATACTCAAGGCCCTGAAGTACCAAGTGAAATCATCCAGCAATGGTTTCGCTAAAACAATAGACCATCTTTGTACATTGATCCCTAGTAGTGGTGAAGGTAGCTATGCCTCCCAACCATGTGGCACCCATAGGTCCAAACCTGTCGTGCTAATGGAGATAATGATCCAACCACAAACACATGCAAAACAAACATCCATAGCTAACACTCACACTAGGCAGTATGATGGCTGAAACCAAGACAAAGACAATGCATAAACTACAGGTCCTAGTTAGACATTTCAATGGGCTACTAAGTAGGGGCTGACATCATGGAGAGTCACTTGGCATTGAAAAGCCCAAGCTCAGATTGTGTGGATACAACTCCCTCAATGGTAAGGCTCTCACACATACATTTTATTATCTTTAGTTTATTTACCACCCAGTATTTTCTTTAGTTATCACTTGATTAAAAACTTCTTCAGTCAACCAGGAAATGGACACAAGGATGCATGATAGAAGCCCCCTCCCTATGCTACCCTACCCTACCCATGCTCATCCAATGATGAGTGCACATAGGCATGCAAATTTCCAACCCAACCACAATGATCATAACTTTCAAAAGTACCACAAAAGATCGGGCCTTGTAGGTTGCCCAAAAAATGTACTCATGTGTGACGCACCACCATCATGAAGATCATAACAAAAGGATAGGATGAGAACACAAAGCAAAAAGTCAATCGACAAAAAATATAATCAAGATGACAGATGCTACATGTATCCCAATCCAAAACCAAAATGCAATAAAGGTTTGACTGACAACCAAATGGATCATCTGAGCCTGCAACCAAAGTCATGCCAAGAAAACCCACGAAAACTAGGCAGCATGCAAAACGAGGTGAAAACCCCAAAAACTGGAAAAAAAAATTGAAATTAAAACCCATTTGGATTTTGGGTGCAAAAAACCCAAAAATCAAATAAAATTTGAGTTTGGACACCATATGCAATAATGGCTCAAAATCTCAAACCCCCATCCCAAAAATAGGGAAAATGTTTGTACCCATCCAACCGGGCAGAACTAGCAAACAAAAATAGAGGGGAACACTTGTTCTCAACCCCCTAACATATTGCTACCAGAAACGGAAGCTAAAATGAAGCAAAATAAATAAAACAAAAAGGCCCTACCTAATAGCAAAAGGGGAAAAATCCATAAATAGCCTAATAAAATAAATAATTCGCTGAAATTGTCGAAAGTGGCAACAAAGCAAGGTCTCCCCGAGCCGGATCCAACGAAACTGACCTCACAAAAATCCCACACTCACAGCTTCTAGAATGAATAGAAAATGAATCTTTCAGAAGAAGATTTCCAAAATAGCTCTCAAATTTCTATTTCTAAAAAGTGAGAAGTGAATAATGAATTCACTTTTCCAATACTTATTTAGTTTTTGAGTGAATAGTCAATTATAGAAAATAGCCAACTGGAGTAGCTAAACTCCAAATTGACCCAAATGAAAATAGTTTATTATCCGTAATGGAAATCCACCTAAGGAAAAGCCGCCAGAAATTAAATTTGAAAAGATATAAAGCCCAAAAATCCAAAAACACAAAAAATTATTTAACACTTTCACGATAGAATGAACCTCTAAATGTATGGACATGCTTACAGGTCTAATCACATAATGCAGATGAGTTTGGATTTACTAATCACCAAAAGGTTTTAATTTAAACCAACAAAATAAGGACACATCGACCATATAAGGACAACATTGGTAAAATATGAATGGTTGAATCACTAACTCCATAGGCCACTACCAGGGATATAATTCTTGCACACTAAAACACACAATCAAGTGCAATTTCATATAATATAATAGTTGAAGCAATTAATACATTAAACAATAATTAATCCATTTACACCACTCATGTTCACATAAAGCTTAAACAACAAGAATGAAGTAAATAACCATAGCATAAAATCTATCTCATAACATAACCAACAATTATGTCTAATAAACCATATAACCAGATATCATCATAGATCTATTGTCATCTCAAAATAGCATCAACATGCAAGAATGATAAACTGAATAGCATAGTAGTATAGCATCTATGATACTGAATCAAAATATAATATTCGACCCTTAGGTTGTCTCAAGGTACAAATAACAATAAGAGTATCAAGTATCTCTTGAATCAAAATAGACAAGGTACAGACTACAAATGCGAGAGGCACTACATCCTCCCCCACTAGCATATGTTTACTCCTGGAAGCCAGCAAATAGGTAGGGGTACAATCCCCTCAATTCTGTAGCATCTTCCCAAGTTCCAGAGGTCTCATCGCTTGGGTCTCATTGGACCCTTACCTACTCGATGTCCCAACCTTGTAAGGTCAGCCTCTATTGTTGTAGGATACAAATCAGCTCCAAAGTAAGTTTCTCATCTGCTACCTACAAAGCATCACAATCAAGAACAAGGGTCACATCCAAAATATATTGCAGCAAAATAGAAACATGAAAAACATCATGGATATGTTATAGACTAGGTGGCAATGCTAGTTGATAAGCAACAGGACCAATCCTCTCAAAGATCTCAAAAGGTCTGACAACATGTGGTGCCAACTTAGAGCCTTTCCCATAAGGGATGGGGCTTTTCCTCAGACGCACTCGCAAAAACACCCTATCACCAATAGAAAAGTGATGATCCAACCTATGAGCATCTGTATACTTCTTCTTCCTATCTTGAGTAGTAACCAAATGCTCTCTAATACAAACAACCTGTTGCTCCATGTCCTAAAGCATCTCTGGACCTAAAAGAACTCGGTCCTCTAAACGATCCAAACTCAAAGGGGTATAGCATGGTCTACCATTCAAGGCCTGAAAAGTTGACATGCCAAGAGAAATATGGTACATGTTGTTGTATGTAAACTCAACAAGGTACAAATAGTCCTCCCACTCCACCTACCTATCCATAACATACATGTGACGCATATCCCCCAAAACTTGATTCACTCTCTCAGTCTGACCATTGGTCTCTAGGTGATAAGTCAAACTAAAATTGAGTTGTGGGCCGAACGTATGTTGGAGAGATGTCCACAGTGTAGAAGTAAACACTGAATCTCTATCTAAAATGATCCGACGAGGAATCCCATGCAAATGAACAATATCTGCTAAGAAAACATGCGCTACAGAAGAAGCTATGTAGGACACTCTCATGGGTGAAAAATGTGCTACCTTGGACAATTTGTTCACTATCACCATGATACAATCGTGTCTCTGTAATGACATAGGAAACCTTCTGATAAAATCAATAGATATCTGTATGCTAGAGTAAGTGACCTTTTGGGAGCATGAATCAACATAAAAACATTAGTTTAAATCACATATACATCAAGTACTTATCAAAATAAAAGAACTAACCAATGCTTGGTTAAGTTTTGCAACTCACAGCAACCAACAAACCAAATCCTCAAGCAACCTCAAATAACTCAACAAAGGCACCCATAAGAGGCCTTGTTGATGTGTTAAGATTGGAGGTATGTTTGGTGTGCTCTCCCAAACACAACTATGTGATTGAATCTCTTGAATGGTGAATGTGCAAATATGAGTGATGAAACCATGAACCTATGTTATATGAAATAAAGAACACCTCAAACAATGGCTATGGAAGAAGCCATGTTTGAAGGCATTCAAGGATGAAGATGTGAAATGCAACAAAAGAAACTAAATTAATGTGCAAGCTACACTAACATGCAAGTGAAATGGAGATGCAAGTTCATAAGAAAACTAGACTAATGATTCAAATACAATCTAAAAACCAGCTACCAAGAGTTAGTATGCAACCTAGAAATCACTATGAAAGCTCTACTATAAAACCTCAAAACTCAAACTAGCATGATAACAATGCAACTATGGGAGATGAAAATGCTTGAGACAAGGGCTCTATTTATAGGCTTGAGAGAGACCCTGAGTGAGGTGGAATCTATATGGCATCCACATGGTGCCACAAGGAGACACATAAGCAAGCCATGCAAGAAGTCAACATTCAAAGTTTGTTCACACATGTGTGAGAAAACTTGGAGAGAAGAGTGGGGGAAAAAGCTTGCAAGAGGGAGTGGTCTCACACATATATGAGCACACACTTAGGCTTAAGGAGGGATTAGCAAGATGATTAATGTAATTAAGTGGGATTAAAGGGTGGATAGGCTTAGGAGGATGAAAGTGATAGGTGTAGACTAGGTTTTAGGCTAGGCTTAAGATTAAATTTTTAAAAGATTTAATTTAATCATAGGTTTAGAGGAATTAATGAGATGGAGGGATTTAAATAAATAGAATTTATTTTAAAAGGGGGATTATGGGGGAGCATGTATTAAATAATTTTAACCCATTAAGGTTGGAGATATTTAAATCAAATTTAAATACCTTAGGAAAATGAACCTATTTAATTAAATAAATTTAATTAAATAGGTAGAAGAATATGACAAGTATAATTAATTAATAATTAATTAATTACAATGTCAAGGGCAATATTAAATAAATTAATATAGTCTTTTGGGATGATTTTAAGCTTCTACATTTTTCCCCTCTTTGATGTGATGTCAAGACGACATCATATCAAAGAAAATAAAATATAGGTTTCCCTAAAAAATGTAAGAGTCCTAAGGGCGACGATAGAGGAGGAGGGTGGCCCCTCACGAAAATTGCGTAAAAATAAATTTTGAACAATTTTTGCAAAAAGGTCTTTGGAAGAAAAGGAAAAAGGAGAAAAGGAAATAAATGGAGACATTGCATGGCTTGCAGGAAAACAGGGGACAGACACAGCTCAAGGAAGGCATGGGCTCAAAAGGGGGCCTTGGAGGACCTATATAAGCCTCCAAGGGGCTCAAAGAAGGTCATTTGCATACCTAGAGAGTAGAGCATCCAGAGCAGAGATGGACCCTATTAATCATTTGCAACTTGGTGAGCGAGTTCGGGAGTACCAGCAAGTAGTTGAGATGGGCCCACTGGTAAGTCATATAATCCTCTTTGTCATTTTCATAGGTTAGGCTAGGGTAGGGGCATTTATGGTGCCCTAAATGAGGTGAAAACTTGGTTGTGATGGAGATGATAGTCTCCACCTTGTCGTCTATGCAGATAACAAAAGGGCGATCACGTCATCTGCGGAGATGATAGGACCTATCCTATCATCTACACAAACGACAGACAAGGGAAATAGGGATCCACAAAGATGATAGGGTTCAACCTATCGTCTACATAGATGACCAAAAGGGGCTTAGGAAAGTGAAGACGACGATCTAGCATTCGTCATCTCCATAGATGACAAATTTCCCAACGGTGGTGAGGACAGTTGTCTCCACTAATTAACAACTGCGTTAATCAGTGTCCACACAAATTGGCATCTGCACCAATCAACATCAATGCATATTGGTGTCTACAAAAATTAGCATCTGTGCTGATTAGGACCAATCAGTGGACAATTTATGATGCCCCATTCTGGGGACAACTTAGGCTAAGGAAACTGACCCTCTACATATCTATTCTACAGGAGGAGATGGTGGTGTTTAGGTTGAGGGAGCATTATCTACCTACCATGGTACTGGAGGAGAGGTTGACTGACATAGATTGGGGACATATCTAGCTATACAGGTTGGAGCACGTCTATGAGTGGCTCGACTTGAGGGCACACTTAGCATAGCTATCTACTCTCATCAAGGGATGGCACACATCGACAAGGAGCTTCCATCTACCTACAAGAGAGGTGACAATCACATTGTTGGACGTCTCATAGATTTTGCAAGTGCCCATCCGAGGGACCTATCCAAAGTATGTGCTAGAGGGCTCAAACCCATATTTGTGGGAGTGCTTTAGACGATGATGGTAGAGACTATTGATTCAGAGATCATGGCTATCGTAGAGAGGAGCCTTAGAGTAGAGACTACCCTGATTGGCAGTATATCTAGCATCTTTGATCTGGTGTATGCTACTAGACCATGTCAAGCATGGCTTTCCTATTGGCTGGGCGCAGGTGATGAGCACCCTTCTATAGGAGGATAGAGAGGTCTACTGCTAGGGCCAGACCATTCCAATAGAGCTATATCATGATTTGTACATGTGCATATCAGACACAGAGGACCATGGGGCCAGGACTGACTCTACTCATGGTATGGTCTTGAGAGCACATCGAGGTCACTCGACCCATCATTAGATAGGAGACCAGACATCCCAGTAAGTCATTCCCTTATAGATACTGGCCACCCATTTAGTACACTTCCACAGATTCTATGGGATTTTGGTGACAATTTTTAGATGAGATCATCATGTTTGAGTGGACTCTGTATGATGGGGTAGAGTAGTGAGGGACAGTTTTGGCTACAAGTGGAGAGGATGACTCAAAGGATCAGATGTATCTCCATTTTACACAGACCAACTGTTGGATTATTGGACACTTTGTTCACATGGTGATACATTATATGCCTTCAAGGGTATGGTGACAGTTTGGGAGAGTGTAGAATGTTGTTCCAGACAGGTTTTTGTACCCTATTGTACCGTAGGAGTATGGCAAACTCTGGGGTCATGGGAACACGCTACGGTTAGCACCGAGCTCATGGTTACCAATGCAGCCAGTGCCTTAGGTACACAAGCAGGATTGTGGTGATGCCTGATGATAGCATCATTTGCACAGTGGTGGGAAGCTCATCAGTCTATGAGACTGACAGTGCCTAGGACACCACCAAAGCAAAGCAGGCATAGAGGGAGGGGGATGGAGTAGGGAATGGTGGTAGGTATCCATGATGCCACCACCGGCACAAGGGGCACAAGAGGGGCCATGAGGGTGCAAAGCTTGAGAGAGGAGAGGTCCAAGGCCAATACCAGCATAGGTATGGATATGGCCACAGGTACAGGTTCCACCAAGCGGATAAAGACAGGGGCTAGTAGAGGACCCAGACATGGTGAGGGTTGAGCAGGATAACCTCCATACAGAGGTAGCCCGATTACAATGGGTAGCATAGGTATAGCAAGCATGAGAAGACAACTTAGAGCAGGTCATGGAGGCCATATAGGCAGAGCTGCAGGCTCAGAGGGCTAGAGGAGATAGTGTGTAGGAGGCCCTAGCAGCCCTACAAGCATGGGTAGGTGTCGGGGAGTTCACAAGTATGGAGGTCCATGTAGATGTCGAAGAGCTGGCAGAGCTAGAGAGACTCCGAGGGGAGGTGGTCGCATTATGAGTCGAGTGGGCTACCCATCAGGCACAATTGGACGGATACCACAAGTAGAGGAACATAGCAAGACAAATGCTACAGCCTAGGGCAGCCATCATAGTCATGCAAGAGGCCATCTCAGCCAGCCGAGCAGAGGCATGAGTGATACGAGAGGCGACATATTATAGATCACTATATCATGAGGTCATGCCTACCGATCAGCGACAGCCAAATTTTGAGAGGGGTGTCAGCTCATGGACCACAGGGGGTAGAGCTAGATCAGAGCAGTCTATAGGATAGTAGAGACCTCCCCGAGGGGGGGATAGAGGGGGGGCAGGGCCCTCATAGCCAGTAGCTTGATTTTTTATAGTGATTAGTTTTTTGACAGATATGTGCAAATGCAGTGAGTTTTTGATGATACATTTGTACTATATGATACTATATGATTTGTATACAGACTATACAGATATTATTTTTTTGATATATACATGACATGATTCGATGGACCTATGTGTATATAGATTATGTAATGCATATGATATCTATGATGTGGATACTGACACTTGTGATGCCAGATCCATATGATGTGATGTTGCCTATTATATATATAATGCCTAACATGTGGATGATGCAGGTTTGATGGCGATTATGAGATGCATGCATTGCTTCATTTTACATGTATGGATTCATTTATGAGATGTTTTATGATGTATATGCCCTTAGATGCATGTGTTAACATGGATGTATGTAAATGAATTAATGATGCAAACTAACTAAATGAACAAAATGCCTAATGAACACTAATGAATGCAACCTAAAATGAAGATGTAAAATGAATGAACCTAATGAATAATTATTTGTCAAAACTTCTAACTCATAGAAACCAAGTAGTGTAGCATAGGACGGAGGGGAAATAAATAGAACCCTTGTCTCAAGCATGGCTAAATGACACCCTATACTACATGAAACTTAACTGCATGATATCAAGAGATTCATTTGTGTTTATATGAAAGAGCAAACCTTAGTTTGATTTTTCAAATGAGTTTATGCATTATATGCTATAGAAGCATAAATGACATGACTCTTTTGCATAGATTAGAGACTTTAGAAAAATAAGTTTAGTTTACATAGTCATGATGGACCAAATGTCATATACGCGCTGGAGAGCTCTAGGTACACCCAAAGTCTTTTTAGGGATCTTTGGTGGAACATGTACTAACCCATTGCCCCCAGTGCGCAATACATTAACATAACTTGAAATTGACACATATGTACTAAAGCCTCAAAAATAGATCATACCATAAACAACACATGTAGTCAATGAGATTCATTTAGGTACGACCAAAATTTGGAAGATCAAGGCGCACCATAAATAGCTTCCACTAACACACAAAATGAAATCAAACAAAAAGAGACCTCATGACCAAGTAGTCATTCAGTCAACAATTCCTGCCAAGAACCTTAGGTCTAGAAGTGAATTTCATAATGCCACCAATAGGAAGGATTCAGCATATGAAATTTTATTTTGTGTGACGTCAAGTATTGTAAATTTTTTGTTTATTTTTGGCAAATGTTGTGAAAAAAACAAGTTTCTCGAATTGTTAAGTCTCAAATGGTGATTTTGTTCAAGTCCTGCATGGTCACTATTGTGAAAAAGCTCAATGTGATGGGATTGGAACAAACACTCGACAAAAAAATGCCTCACAAACTAGAGGTCTTTCAAAAGATGGAGGTGAAGTGAAGCCTCGCAGACAAGAGGTCATTTATTGAATGCATGAAAAGCATAAGCTAGATAAGACTTTGCACAAAGGAAATGGACTGGTGGAATGGAGTGAAGGTAAATGAGCCTTACAGATAATGGATCAAAATGCTCTTTTTAGGAACTTTTTCTTCTTTCTAGTCTTTTTTCAGGAACATTTTACAATTTTTTTTGCATTTTTCTAATTTTTCTGATTTTTTCTGGACTATAAGAACATTGTATAGGAACTGCAAAACTCAAGCATAGAACCACTTGAGGTGTTGGATATTTATAGGCTCAGGGAGCGAATCTCCCTCTAGAGTGACAATCTGATATGCTTCAGAACTATATTTGGCTATAATGATAAACGAACCAAGCCAATTAGCCTCAAACTTTCCTTTCTTTTCATGGTTCTGGAGATTCTTCATGTTATGCTGCAAAACTAAGTCACCCACCTCAAATTCCCATGGCTTGACTTTTTTGTGATACTAAATATGAAGGTGATTTTGATACACATAGAGGTGGTTTAACGCATTAAGGCATCTCTCATCAAGGAGTTGCAGCTCTTGCAAGCGAACAACTCTATAATCTTCGTCGGACATTAGATTCTTAAGAGAGATTCTGAGGGAAGGGAGCTCAATTTTGATGGGTAAGATAGCCTCATAACCATAAACAAGGAGAAATGGAGTGGCTCCTATGGGAGTACAGATGGAGGTACGATAGGCCAAAAGGGCGAGAGCAAGATGAAGGTGCAAATCACGGCTAGCTGCATCAATAGTTTTCTTGAGGATTTTCAAAATGGTTTTATTAGTAGCTTCATCTTGGTCATTGCCTTGTGGGTAGTATTTGGTGGAAAAATGTTGGGTGATTTTGAATTTCCTACACAATGTGGAAACTTCCTTATTTTTGAAAGGGGTTCCATTATCAGTCATAATATCTTGAGGTATACCAAAATAACAAATAATGTAGTTCAAGATGAACTTCAAAATTTGTTTTTTGGTGGTGTAGGTTAATGGAATAGCCTCAACCCACTTTGTGAAATACTCAGTGGGGGAAATAATATACTTGTGGCCATTTGAGGAATTTGGGTATACTTGACCAACAAGATCAAATCCCCAGCATGAAAAAGGCCATGGAGTGATGGTGGGTTGGAGGTCTTGGGCAAGAGCGTATATCAAATTGCCATGCTTCTGACAAGGAAAACATCTCTTCACAAAACGATATGCATATGCTTCCATAGTAGGACAATAATAACCCATTCTAAGAAGCTTTTTGACTAACATAAGGCCACTAGAATGGGCACCACAAATCCCTTGGTGGGACTCTTGTAACGTTGTTCTGGCTTCATCTAAATTGAGACATTGGAGGAGGGTTCCATCAAAATATTTTTGAAAAAGTGTGTCACCTAGGATGGTATATTGGGCAGTGCAACGGATGAAGGTTTTGCTCTGATTTGGGATGAGGGTAATGGGAATGGTTTTGTGAAATAACTAGGCAAAAATGTTGGCATACCACAGAGACTCAGGACCAACAATCTCACACACCAACTCTGAATCAGTTTGCTCATAAGTAGGAGTAAAAAGATTCTCAACAAGAAACTCACATTGAGGACTATATTCTAGCATGGCGATCAAGGAGGCAATAGTAGCCATGACATCTGCTACTTTGTTATTAGCCCTTGGGATCTACTAAAAGACTAGCTCTGTGAAATGTTATTTAAGATCCTCAACTATCCTACAGTATGGCAACAACTTCTCATCCTTAGTGTGGTATTCATCTATAACTTGTTAAATGACCAATTGTGAGTCTCCAAAGACAAGAAGGCTTTTGATATTCCATCTGATAGCTTGATGCAAACTTGTGACTAATCCTTCATACTCAACTATATTGTTTGTGCAAGGGAATGATATCTTATAACACTTAGGAATGAGATACCCTTTTAGTGTAACAAAAAAAACTCCTGCCCATGATCCCTTTTGTGTGAATAAACCATCAAAAAATAGTTTCCATGGTGTAGTTAGGGTGATAGTCATAATGGTGTCATCTAGAAAATCTGCTACTATGGGATGATCTCCTAGAAGAGGAGCTTCAGCAAGTTGATCTGCAATTACTTGTCCCTTAATGGCTTTGCATTCCTTATAAACAATGTCGAACTCACTCAAAATCAAGACCCATTTTTTCGCTCAACTAGTGAGAGAGACTTTTGATAGCAAATATTTGAGTGGGTCTATCTTGTCAAGAGATGTGTAGTATGATTAAGCATGCAATGGTGTAGCTTTTATGCACAAAAGACCATTTCCAAACATGTCCGCTCAATAGCAGTGTAGTTCAACTCATAGCCAACTAGTGTTCAACTGAAATAGTATATAGCTTGCTCATTCCCATTGTCATCTAGTTGTGCCAAAAGTACCCCTAAGGCAATTGAAGTAGCTGAAATGTATAGAATCAATGGTCATCCTGCAGTTGGAGGGACTAGGACTAGAGGATTAGCCAAGTATGTCTTAATTTGTTCAAATGCTTTTTGGCATAGACAATCCCACTCAAACTTGTTTCCTTTGCGAAGTAAATGCTGGAGTGGATGGACCTTATCTACTAACTAGGCCACAAATCGTCTGATGGACTGTAACTTTTCTTGAAAACTATGGAGTTGTTTCAATGTGGTAGGTGGAGGCATTTCCATGATGGCTTTGACTTTAGCGAGATCTACCTCAATACCTCTTCTTGACACAATGTAGCCTAACAACTTGCTTAATTTGACCCCAAACACACATTTCTTAGGATTTAGGCACACTTTATATTTCTCCAATCTCTCAAAAATGGTGGTGAGTACATCAATGTGGGACTCATGTGTCTTTGATTTTCCTAGGATGTCATCAACATAGTCCTCCATTATGACATGTAAAAGATCATGAAATATTGTATTCATTGTGCATTAATAAGTGGCATTGACATTCTTCAAGCCCAAAGGCATGACTTGATAACAAAAGGTTCCCCACGGGGTGGTAAATGTCATTTTATGTTGATCTTCTTCTGCAATTTTGATTTGATTATAACCAGAGAAACCATCCATCAAAGACAACATCTCATGTCCAGTAGTCAAATCCACTATGATGTCTATGTTAGGAAGTGGAAAATCATCCTTAGGACATGCAAGGTTTAAATCTTGAAAATCTGAACGAACATAGATGTCCCCAGATACTTTCCCTATAGGAACAATGTTGGAGACCCACTCAGGATAATCAATAGGGAAGATGAATTTTGCTTCTAACATTTTCTGCAACTCTACTTTGACCAAAAGTGCTACCTTAGGATGCATCTTACGCAACTTTTGTTTCACTAGTTTAATCTTGGGATCTACTGTCAAGTGATGCACAACCAAATCTATGTCTAAACCAAGCATATCTCTATAGGTCCATGCGAAATTGATCTTACCCTTTCTTAAGAATTTAGTCATTGCCTTTTTCTCTTCAGGACTTAGGATAGCTATAATGTAGGTGATTTGTGGATTATCCTTTGTACCCAAGTTGACTAGAATTGTGTCCTCATTCAAAATAGATGACTTTTTTGGTGGTAAAGATCTGAATGGCAAGTCAATCTCTTCCTCTTCTGGCACCTCTAAGAGGTTTTCACCAGAAGATGCATCCTTTATTTTATCTTTTTCCTCATCCAAAAGTGCCCTAGAAGAGTTTTCACTAGAGGATGCTTCTTTTATTTTTCCATTTTTATTTTCTTTTTCACTTTTGCGACTAAGAGAGTTGACTTGGCTACCAAAGTAGGCTTCCTCATTGTATTGGATCTCATGTTCATAATATTGGAGATTCTTAAGGCCAAAGAGTGCCATCATTGCCTCATCAGACTTATAGATATCAAGAGTTGGTGGTGTGTCCTGAAGGTCCCAGTCTATCATGTCAAGGTTGGTGAGAGGTAGGTCGGTGGATGAAAGATCAGCTATGGTAATGGCATGGACATAGGTATCTAGTTCATCTTCAATTTATTGGAAGGGTATTTCAAAGAATTCCTCCTTGTCAGTCTCAGAATCAGATTCAACTGTACAATAGTTGTCAGCAAAGGATACCTTAGGTTTAATGGAACCCAAACTACATCCTTTAGGATAGTTATTAGCCTCTAGAGATTGTCTAATTCCATCTTCTTTAGGTCCAAGGTTAGTACCATAATATCTCATGTTTTTGATAATGGGTGGGGCCTTAACATACTTATCCTTTGGAAATTCCACGAGTTCATCTTTTTCATCATAGTATAGCCAATCCAAGATATTAGATTCCATCTGCTCATCACTAAGTAAACCCCAATGTTCAAATGTGGTCTTGTTAATATGCATAGTCTCTTTGCTGGTAGGAGGTGGTAATATTGAAGGTTTTCCAAAGGAACGGGGGGAGAGTGGTAGTTGTCCAACACACAAGGAATTTTCAAACTTATACTCTCTCATTCCTAAATCAGTAAAAGTAAACTTCTTCCCTGTAGTATTGACCTTAGTATCTTCCACCTTTTTTTTTCCTTTGTAGGAATTGGAATCATTATTGGCTAACTCTGGCACTGTTGTGGAAGGTGATTCTGTTATTGTGAGAGGCTTGGGTATAACTTTGGCAAACTCA
Organism: Cupressus sempervirens; assembly: GCA_028749045.1. Taxonomy (NCBI): domain Eukaryota; kingdom Viridiplantae; phylum Streptophyta; class Pinopsida; order Cupressales; family Cupressaceae; genus Cupressus; species Cupressus sempervirens. The sequence continues at coordinate 830,815,988 of CM053791.1, forward strand.
CTGATTGGACAAAAATTTGCTAGTGCACCTTCCAATCTTTTACAAAAGGCAAAAGGTGTGGGATCTCCTAGAATTGTGACCTCTCTTCCTTAGTGAGGAAATTTCAAGCATTGATGATAGGTAGATGGAATAGCCTTTAGTGTATGTATCCAAGGTCAGCCAAGCAAAATGTTATATGGAAAATCCAAGTCTAGGACATGGCATTCAGTATTTATGATGGTTGGTCCAACCTTTAGTGGCAACATGATAACTCCTTTTGATTCTCTTTCCCTTTCATCATAGACTTTGATTGTTATAATTTTATTGACATCTAGGAGGTCTTCTAGAAGTCTCAAGAAATGAATCATCTTCAATGTACATAGGTTCAAACCGGATCCATTATCTATAAGGACTCTTTTAATATTATGTTGTTGCATAAGGACTTCAATGTGGAGCGACAAATTATGGTGGGGATAAGGACCTTGAAAATCTTTATCTGTGAAGACAAGATGTTGTTGTGCAACAAGTTTTTCAATCATGGTGGTAAATTGGGAGGCATTAATGTTTTCAGGAACATGAGATTCTAAAAGAGCCTTCTCCAAAATTTCCTTGTGGATGGAGCTCAAGAATGGATATTTGTGCAAGAGTCTTACTTAACTGAGACAATGCATCATAGCGAGAAGCAGGCCTTTGTGAAGTGGATGGCACAGTAGGCACATGTAGAACTGATGGGTTAGTGTGATTGGGAGTGGTAGCTTGCAAAGTAAGTCTTCCTTGTCAAGTGGTTGCATCACAATTGGCTACATGTAGGACAAGGATATTTACATGAGTGTTTACCTCTTCAATGCGACCACACATGGAGTCAAATCCACATATATCATTGGTTTCTATTTTACCACATAGGGAGTCAAACCTCAATATGTGGTTCGTAGAATAGTCATAGGGTAAGGCATTTGATGTGGAAGCTTGATTTGCATTGTTCGTATTATTTTTTCATTATTTTTATTTTTATTGTTGTTATCAGGAAATGGTTTTTTGAAATATCTTCAACTTAGCATTTTTAGAGGATGGTCCTCCTTCTAACTCAATTTCTCCATCATTGACAAGATTTTGGATGAAGACTTTGAGTTTTATACACTTCTTTGTGTCATGTCCTTTGATGTGGTGGTATTTGCAATATTCATTTTCCCTATACCATTTTGACTTGGGTTGATTCTCATCAAAGGGCCGCGTGTTGGGAAATACCATCAGATTGTGATCCACTAGTTTTTGGAATATGGCTTCCAAGGGTTCATGAAAGTTAGTGAACATCCTATTGTGATCATAGTCTTGGTTGTAATTTTTGTTGGTATTGTTATTGTTGCTAGAGAAAAAATGTGTTTGATTATGAGATTGTTGATTGTTTTGATTCTGATTGTCACGGTTTGAACTATTGTTGTTTCAGTTATGATAGTTGTTGTTGTTTCCTCCTTGAAGGTTTTGCACATTTTTAACATCAGTGACACCATCATGTGTGACACCTTTTTTCTTGGACCAAAATTTGGGTTTGTTTTTATTGTTGTTTGTGTCATTTTTTGAGGATGATGAGCTATAATGTTTGATGGCACCTTTGTCTAAAATCCCATTTTCAATGCTTTTGCCCCTCTTGACTAATGTAGCGAAATCCTCAAGGCTAGCCATCTTCATGTGAAAAGACATCTCTGGTCTCAATTTTTTGATAAATATGTCCACAAGGTGGGAATCCTCAATTTTGTAGGGCATGTGGTTAGCAAGATGCCTCCACCATTGTAGAAAGTTGGCAAATGTTTCACCATTTCATTGTTTTGTGTTGCACAAATCACTTAATGACGCATGATGTTCAATGTTGCAAGAGTATTGTGCTTCAAACTTTTTTGTTAGGTCATTGAAACAAGTAATGTAACCCTTGGGTAAGTTCATTACCCATTCTAGTGCAGGGCCTCCAAGACTTCATGTGAAGAGCCTCTTAAGATAATCTTCATTATAGGCTACTTCTTGACACAAAACCAAGAATTCCTTGAGATGTGTGATAGGACATGTTTCTCCTATGTATTTGTCAAATTTAGGAATCTCAAAATTTGGTGGGAATGGTATCATGCTAATGGATTTATCAAATGGGAAGGGACAAACTTCCTCAAAAGAAAAATCCTTCTCCCCTTTGTTGGCCATGGAATGCACCAAGTTTCGAAGTTCTTGTAGTTGTTGGGCTAAATCTTGGCTTGGTTGCACTTGTGACTATTGAGAATTTTCAATCCCACCTCCCAAGATATAGGGAGGTCCAAAAATATTATAGGATGGTGGAAGTGATCCACTCTAGCCAATGTATTGATATGCAGTCATCAGAATTAGCACAGATGTTTTTACCATACTTGTCAAAATTTGTGAATAAGCAAAATACATTGGTTGTGTTGGAATTTCCATTTGTTGAGTAGACATTTGCCCGATGTTTAAGCATCCCATAGTAGGACCTATTAAGGTGGACTAGGGAATACTAGCAAACATAGTAGTGTTGGGTATGGCACTAATGATTTGTTAGATATGTTCCACACTCAATTGGAATGTTGGTTGTGTGGTGCCACTTGATGTGGATGTAGCACTAGTTGCCACTATTGGTCCTTGACTAGATGCTTGGGTTGTGTTTTGTAATACGGGAGCACCACCTTTCGTAATCTTTCTAAACAAGGTGGTCTCATCAAAACTTGTAGGGACATTAACACTATCTTTAACCAAGTTGAGGAAGATCTTAGTTTTGTTTTCCCTAATAGATTTTTCCATCATTTCAACATTGTATGGATCTACAAGGAATGTTTGAACATCGTTAGGTATATTGTTGTGGTCAATAGGGTTTTCCTCTTGGTATACTTCATCATCATCATTTCTCAAAGTTGTGTTGTGAAAAGGATCTTCTGGTTCTTGTGTGGATGTTAAGCTAGGCATGCCAAAGTTTGAACTAGAGGGAAATCCTCCCCCTAATAATTTTACATGTGGAGGGAAAGGATTCTCCATCTCTTTTTGTCTTAATGAGTCCAATAAATGAGACATGGGATTAAATGTGAATCTGTTGGATCATGTATGTACCATACAATAGTGACCAAACCAATGGGTGGAAGACTATGGAAGAAAAAGGGGAATGTGGGAGAGAACTATTGAACCTTATGCAATGAAAGGGGATCAACAACCTAGATGTAAACAAAAGACCTTGGTTTAGTAAACAATGATTACTCACTATTTGATGATGGAATTGTGATCCCAAATAAGTGATAGGTGTTTGCTTGTGGATAAAAGGTCTATTGTTGTGATCTCGGAAGGTGTTTTTGTGCCCAAGTCTTTAGGTTCAAATGATCAAGTTCTCTAGAGGAAATTTGCAAATGGAAGACTAGAAGTGTGGAAAAAGAAAATGATATGTGAAAAGTGCTAGTGTGGTGGTCACTTATATGGTTAACTCAATCCTCGCTCACTGGAAACAAAAACCTAGGTTTTACTCCTGGGAAGGTAGACCAATTTTGAAGTTTTGCATTGTACTCAATTCTATCGTAGCAGTCTTCTTTAGCTTCTTCCTTTAGAATGTCTTTGATAGCATATCAGAATTGTTTGTCACCATGTGCTAGGTTCTTCCTTTCCTTGTAAACAAATGGTTTGGACAATTTCACCTTCTTATGTTTGACTTTGTCGGTCATGGCAGGAACAAAACAAGACTCAATTTCAAGCACAAACTAGACTCAACCAATTTCAAATACTAGACCAATATAAGACTTTTGAAAATAACCATTGTTTCTCTCATTGAAGTTTAGCTTACAATTTTACTCGTTTTGCACTTGTTTGATGTTTGGTATTGGTTTTGAATGTTTAAAAAAATAGACACAGAACACGCCAACAATCCTAATAAGGCTACAACTAGGATATTCAAGGCTTATCTAAAGGGCATCCTCGATATATGCAAGGTATGTGAGGCCCAAATCTATAGATGAAAGGAAATAATGCCACATAGCCAAGGGGAGACAGTAACCCAAATCTCCTCCTTCACTTCCCAGAGGTATAAAATTCTTTGGGGCTTAGCCAAGAGTGACAAGATTTCCCTTCCAAGAGAGGTGTCTTTCGATTCACCTCCCAATTTTTATACTCTGCCAGAACACTTATGTTGACATCATTCCAAGAGATGATGAAATCCCTAAGCGGGCCTCCTAAAAAAGAAAAACAAGACCACTTATTTCTTGTGGACCCAAGATCACCCTAAGGCACAAGGGGAGAGAACACGTAAGTGGCCTTGGGGTTTAAAAGACACGCGTTCTTTCCCAATAAAGCTTTAGATTTTGTAATCTACTTGAAGACACACGTTTTTAAAGCATACAATGTTCTTTCCAACTTGAAATCATCGCCAACATAAATAAAAGCATGGATTCGTCAACAAGAAATTAAATCGAGCGTGTGCATAAAAAAAATGCTAAAAATAAAATCAATTTCCTTTAAGGCATTCAAGAGTATGTGAATTCATTTTAAGCACCAATTCCAAATGTTTTCTAGCCTAGACATTCATGTCAATTTCCTTAAGGCATTCAAGAGTGTATGAGTTCATTTTAAACACCAATTCCAAATGTTTTCTACCCTACACATACATTCCAATGAAAAGATGGTTCATTCCTTAAGGGCATTGAAGATTGAGTTTTCTACCTAAACATCCATTCCAATGAAGTATGAGTAAATTCCTTTAAGGCATTCAAGATTGGATGAAAAAAAAAAAAAAAAAATTAGGCACTCAAGAGTGTGTTTGGAGATTACTCAATAATTTGCAGCATTCATTCAAAAGACAAATGATTATAACATGCAAGTTAATTAACCTTTAATCCTAAAGTGATGAAAATCACTACAAATTTGCTTAGTGATAAAAATCACTATTGGTTTGTTTTAAGTGTTTCAAGATCTGTTTCCTACATGAAAATTCGTTAGCAATCCCAGCAAACCAAAAAGTTTTGAAATAATAATGTTTCAAAGTTTCGCAATTTTGTCAAAAAAAGTGTAGACGACAGATCTCAGGTGCAGATGCCAAAACATAGAGATGCTGAAACATGTAGATGCTAGAACTCGGAGATGCCAAAAAAATGCAGAGGACAAAAGACAACAATGTACAATTTGCAGTCAAATGGTACTATTTTTCAGGCACAGACGATAGTTGAACGCTTAGAGATGCTAAAATGCAAATGACAAAAGGACACCTAGCACACAACACAGACGACAATATGAAGATTACAAATGACAGAATCTTACACGCAGATGACAAATTGATTTTTGAATTTTTTGAAACCCACACCCAATGCAAATAATAGAATAATCTATGCAAATGTTAAAACTATGTCCCCAAATGCAATGCGAGTAAATGACACAGAGATGTTGAAATACGCAGATGCTGGTCTATGCAAATGCTAGTCTATGAAGACGACAAAATGAAGATGACAATGTGTTCAACACAGACAATAATGTGAAGTTTTTTGTGACAGACTACAAATTCTTGATAGATTTTTGAGATGAAAACAAGGATGTGGGTCCCACCAGGTGTGCCAAAATGTATGCTAGAAGAAGTGACATGTTGGGAGCATGAATTAACAAACAAACATTAGTTTAAATTACATATGCATCAAGTACTTATCAAAATAAAAGAACTAGCCAATGCTTGCTTGAGTTTTGCAACTCATAGCAACCAACAAACCAAATCCTCAAGCAACCTCAAACAGCTCAACAAAGGCACCCATAAGAGGCCTTGTTGATGTGTTAAGATTGGAGGTATGTTTGGTGTGCTCTCCCAAACACAACTATGTGATTGAATCTCTTGAATGGTGAATGTGCAAATGTGAGTGATGAAACCATGAACCTATGCTATATGAAATAAATAACACCTCAAACAATGGCTATGGAAGAAGCCATGTTTGAAGGCATTCAAGGATGAAGATGTGAAATGCAACAAAAGAAACTAAATTAATGTGCAAGCTACACTAACATGCAAGTGAAATGGAGATGCAAGTGCATAAGCAAACTAGACTAATGATGCAAATACAATCTAAAAACCAACTACCAAGAGTTAGTATGCAACCTAGAAATCACTATGAAAGCTCTACTATGAAAACTCAAAACTCAAACTAGAATAATAAAAATGCAACTATGAGAGATGAAAATGCTTGAGACAAGGGCTCTATTTATAGGCTTGAGAGAGACCTTGAGTGAGGTGGCATCTATGTGGCATCCACATAGTGCCACAAGGAGACACATAAGCAAGGCATGCAAGAGGTCAACATGTGTGAGTAAACTTGGAGAGAAGAGTGGGGGACAAAGCTTGCAAGAGGGAGTGGTCTCACACGTGTGAGCACACACTTAGGCTTAAGGATGGATTAGCAAGATGATTAAGGTAATTAAGTGGGATTAAAGGGTGGATAGGCTTAGGAGGATGAAAGTGATAGGTGTAGACTAGGTTTTAGGCTAGGCTTAAGATTAAATTAAACAAGATTTAATTTAATCATAGGTTTAGAGGAATTAATGAGATGGAGGGATTTAAATAAATAGAATTTATTTTAAAAGGGGGATTATGGGGGAGCATGTATTTAATTAAATAGGTAGAAGAATATGACAAGTATAATTAATTAATAAATAATTAATTACAATGTCAAGGAAAATATTAAATAAACTAATATAGTCTTTTGGGATGATTTTAAACATCTACAATATTGTATCCCACTTCCACTCAAGAATGGTATGCAGTTTCAAAAGACCCGTCGGATGCTGATGCTCTGCCTTCACTCTCTGGCACTCAAGACATCTAGCAACAAAATCAGCAACATCACATCTCATCCTTGTCTAGAAGTACAACTGTTTGAGATTAGCATGCATCTTCTTGACTCCAGGATGTGTGGAATACAATGCACAATGCACTTCCAAAAAAACTAAGGTACAAAGATCACCAAAAATGGGTACATAGATATGCCCCATGTGTCGCAGTAGTCCATTGGACTCAAGCATATAACCCAAAAATCTCCCCTCAAGGGTATGCCCAGACTCAATCTCCACCCTCACCTCCTAATACCAAGTGTCACTAAGCAAAGCCTCCAATATATGGCTTTGCAAATCCACTCCCAATGACATCACTGATACCTCATGTTGCCTTTTTCTCAAAGCATCTGCAATGACATTCTCCTTCCCTTTAATGTAATGAACATCAAATTCATACTCGCATAGGAACTCCATCCAATGACGTTGTCGTGCATTTAGGTTTGGTTGAGTAAAAATGTACTTCAAGCTCCTATGATCGCTATGCAACTCAAACTTGTGTCCCAAAAGAAAATGCCTCCAATGGACAAGGGCATGCACTACGGCCGCGAGTTCCAAATCATGAGTGGGGTAGTTAAGCTCATGGTCCTTGAGCTTCCTAGACTCATATGCAATCACTCAACCATCTTGCATCAACACCGCACCCACGCCTCCCAACGAAGCATCTGTGCAAACCATGAAATCTCCTACAGGATTAGGCACTACAAGGACTGGTGCACTAGTCAAACACTCTTTAAGAGTATTAAATATTGCCTTACACTGGTCTGACCAAACAAAATTCTTCCCTTTACACTGAAGAGAAGTGATGGGATGAGCTACTCATGAAAAATCCTTCATGAAGTGACAGTAGTAACCCACCAATCCCATGAAACTATGAACTTCTAAGACATTAGTGGGTATCAGCCACTCCATGATAGCACGAATCTTCTCTGGATCCACTGCACTTCAATCACCAGTGATGATATGTCCCAAATACTTCACCTCTTACTGGAAGAACCCACATTTACTCAAGTTTCCATACAACTAATGGTCTCTCAAGCACTGCAATACTTGATGTAAATGGACTTCATGCTCCTCCACAATCTTTGAATAGATCAATATGTCATCTAGGAATACAATGACACACTGATTGAGGTAAGTGTGAAATACACCATTCATCAAATGCATAACTACTGATGGTGCATTGGTTAACCCAAAGGGTACAATCGTGAACTCATAATGCCCATACCAAGTACAAAAAGTCATTTGATGAATATCAGCCTCCTAGATACGAAGCTAGTGGTATCTCGACTTCAAGTCAATCATTGAGAACACTCATGCTCCCTTCATCTGATCAAACAAGTCATCTATCCTCGGCAAAGGATAACAATTCTTCATCGTCACCTAATTCAACTGCCAGTAGTTGATGCACAAGCGCAATGAACCATCCTTCTTCTTCACGAAGATGACTGGTGCACCCCATGGGGATACACTAGGCTGAATATGGCCCTTGGCCAACAATTCCTCCAACTGCAATCTGAGCTCACTCAGCTCCTGAGTAGTCATGTGGTAAGGAGCTCATGAAATTAGCTCTTCTCCTAGTACAAGATCAATCTAAAAGTCTATGTCAAGCTACGGTGGCATACCTGGAATCTCATCAGGAAACACATCGGCATACTCACGAAGGAGTGGGTGATCATCAAGTGTCACCATATGGCTCTTGGCTTGCTCAAGATCACTGACAGAAACTAGGAACAACTGACAACCCTTCCGCACACTCTACTTCAACTGATTAGCTGAGATCATACGAAGTGAGACTAGTCTCTGAACTCCCAAAAGTTCTACCTGCCCACCTATGTCATCCACACACTATACCACCTTACGATGGAAATCGATATTCGCCTAATGGGCGGCCTACCAATCCATGACCAACACAATGTTATATGATCCCAGAGGTAGAATCCATAGATCCACTGTGGTGGTGAATGTTCCCAAATTCAAACTACAACCTTTGACCAATGAGTCAATAACCACCTTAGAACCTATGGCTAACTCAACTTGCCACCTATTGACCTGATGCACTGCCACTAGCCCACATCGTTGAATAAGAGAAGGTGAAATAAAAGAATCTGAAGCACTAGAGTCAAACAAAACTAAAGCTTAAATGCCATGCAACATACCTGTAGCCTCAACTATTGTACCTTAATGCTCATCTTAATAGTTGTCAACCACCACAAAGACTCTGTGATTTTGGCCCGCATCTCCTACAGTAGGCTCAGATCTTGCTCCACCCTTACTAGGTCCTATGGATGGTTTGATGGAACAATCAAAAGATTTATGGCCCAACTGGCCACAAGAATAGCAGTTTCCTAAAAGGTTGGGACCTGTCCCATGGCCACCCTAAGTAGCACTACGGTAAGGTGCACTACCTTGCTGGAATTCTTCTAAACACTCTGAGGAGGATGATCTTGCTAAGATTTTTGTCCTTGTTGCTAGTTACCTCCTTTCTTACCTAAGGTATCAGAATTTTGTCCACCTTTAGGCCATTTTCCTTTACCCCTGTTACGATTGCGGCCACAATAACCATCTTGAGGGGGTGATGATTGGGCTTGGCCCTTCCTTAAGGACTGGGTAAACTATTCATCCTACCCTGAATTCCATGCACTCTGGTTCTAAGAACCTGACTTTCTACCATATCCTCTAGCCACATTGCTCTCTATGATCCTTGCCTTCTCCACGGCAAGAGAAAGTGTCCTTGATTGATGAGCATAGAAATCTCAAATGATGGAGTCTCTGAGGCCCCTAACAAAATGATGGGTAATGAGTGCATCATCATGCCTATAGCTTGAATACTCTTTCAGACCAAGAAACTTCCTCTTATATTGATCAACTTTCATAAAGCCTTGTTTGAGCTCATGGAATGCATCAATGTGAGCTTCACGATACTATGGCGACAGAAAGTTCTCTCTAAACCTTTCCTTGAAGATCTCCTAGGTGAGATCTACGACATTGATACCAAGCCTTTCTCTCTCTCCATCCCACAGAATAGAACCATGTTCCCTCAATTGCGTAATCGCACAATGGGCCTTTATGTTGCTCCCATAAGGTAATAATGAGAAACAACACCCCATATCAAGTAACCAAGTCTCAGCCTTGAGTCATGTTCCCTTGCCATCAAACTCTAGTGGTTTGGACCTCTGAAGTTCCTACATCATCTCAATCTGAGTGATATCAACATCATCCCGGCCCCGCCCCTCCATCGGTGCCTTCTTTCACTGAGTGGTGTACGAGAACGTTCATGTGCACACTCATGTTCCTCCTCTCTATGCTTCGAACGGTAGGACTCTCCATCATGAGATCCCTCTTCCCTCTCTTGATCATGTTGGCACTCCTCAACACAAGGGCCCATTCGAGTAAGAATTTCCTAGAGCACTGGCATCAGTGCCCCGAGAGATTCTAATTAGCATCGTTACCCTGTTCTTCCTCTCCTTCCTAACATTCCTCTTCTTGGTGTTCATCTCCACGATTACCACTATGGATACCACCACAGCCACTAGGTCTACGTACAGGAGGCATCCCTACAGGAACAACAAGATACTGTCAGAACAAATGGATCAACAGCATATGAGTCAAAACCATGAACAAACAAGATATCAAATAATAAAACATAATATAACAATACACAACGGAAACCAAAACCATAGTGGAAGCATAACACAGAGATCCCAATGTTGCAACATGGGCTCCGATACCAGATGTAATGCCCTGCCCTGAGATCCTTGGAACAAGGATGAACTACAAGCAAGATATTCTTTTTTAAAACCAAGTGTAAGTGCACATGATAACAACATACACAAATCATAAAGATCGCAACGGAAGACTGAAAATCAACCAAACACCAACAGATCTCCAAACGCCACTACTAACCAAAACATAAATAAGAAATCATAAGAGATCAACCAAGCTGACAGAAAAATGTTGACTCCTGAAAATTGGCTATGCTTGAAATCCTAAAGCCCTAAAATTTGGCTTAGTCTAAATTTCTAAAGCCTTGAAATTTCCTAGAATCTTTATCTTAGCTCATAGAGCTCTGGAACCTATCTCAAATGAATCGTCGCATATATTAAAATATATCTTAAGTATAAGGAAATGCACATCAACTTATACTTAAACGATATATTTTAAACCCCTTAGGAAATCTGTTTTGAACTAGAAAGGTGTAAAACCAAAAAGGGTATCCAAAACTAATTTTCAAACTTTTGTCCAACAAGCCTATATAGCCCCTATTTTTTGTGCAAAGCCCAAGAATACCAAATTCTCACACAAAGAAGTACCATGTGTCGCGCAAAGAAGTGCATTTCTATGCAAAGAAACCCAACATGTCGCATGAAGATGTGCATCCTCGCATAAGAAAGTGCAATCTCGCATGAGATCCCAAATCAGCACGCAAGAACAAAATGCAACAAAAAGCTAAGGAAACTATGAAACAAATTTCCTCTACATTGGGGAGTACTAGATCCACATTTCGAGACAAGAACACTCAAACCATACCTGAAAGATGAAAAACTAGAAGCAAAGTCTAACCATCTAATCAACAGCGAAGGGAAGAACAGAAAGGAAACATCACAGTGAAGTGAAAGCAACATCCCAGTTAAACAAGAATAACATCGCAGTGAGAAAAATAACCAAACTAAGTATGTGGTTCCTCCCAACCGTCAATGGCATCATAAGACCATCGTGGGTCCTAGCCATCCCCCACACGTAACATCCCAAGCCACCGATCAGATCATCGGTACTATCGTAATAGGGACATCACTACTAAAACATGCTACAACATAAGCATAAAGAAATCTAACATGCTAATAGTAAAGCATAAGATAATCCTACAAAGTAGATAACATCATCTATCACATGCTAATCATCATAATAAGGAATGCATCAAAACTAAGATCATCTAAACATGATAAACAAGCATCCCAATCAAAGCATAAATCACAAGAAAGCATACTCTGGAACCCGAAGTACCAAGTGAAATCATCCAACAATGGTTCGGCTAGAACAATGGACCGTCTTTGTACACCGGTCCCTAGCAGTGGTGAAGGTAGCTATGCCTCCCAACCACGTGGCACCCGTAGGTCCACACCCATCATACTGATGGAGATAATGATCCAACAACAAACACACGCAAAACAAACATCCATGGCTAACACTCACATTAGGTAGTATGATGACTAAAACCAAGAAAAAGACAATGCATAATCTACAGGTCCTGGTTAGACATCTCAATGGGCTACTATGTAGGGGCCGACATCATGGAGAGTTGCTTGGCATTGAAAAGCCCAAGCTTGGATCGTGTGGATACAACTCCCTCAATGGTAAGGCTCTCACACATACATTTTATTATCTTTAATTTATTTACCACCCAATATTTTCTTTAGTTATCACTTGATTAAAAACTTCTGTAGTCAACTGGGAAATGGACACTAGGATGCACGACAAAATTCCCCTCCATATGCTACCCTACCCTACCCATGCTTATCCAAGGATGAGTGCCCGTAGGCACGCAAATTTCCAACCCAACCCCAATGATCATAACTTTCGAAAGTACCACAGAAGATTGAGCCTCGTAGGTCACCCGAAAAATGTACTCTTGTGTGGTGCACCACCATCACGAAGATCATAACAAAAGGACAGGATGAGAACACAAAGAAAAAATACAATTAATCGAAAACATAATCAAGATGACAGATGCTACATGCATCCTAATGCAAAACCAAAATGCAATAAAGTTTTGACTGACATACAAACAAATCGTCCAAGCCTGCGACCAAACTCATGCTGAGAAAACTTGAGAAAATTGGGTAGCATGCAAAACGAGGTGAAAACTTCGAAAACTGGAAAAAAAAATTTGAAATTAAAACCCATTTAGTCTTTGGGTGCAAAAACCTTGAAAATCCAATACAAATTAAGTTCGGACACCGTATGCAAAAACGGTCAGCATAACGGCTCAAAACCCCAAACCTGCATCCTGAAAACAAGGAAAATGTCTGTACCCATCCAACCAGGCAGACCTAGCAAACAGATTCAGAGGGTAACACTAGTTCTCAACCCCCAAACATACTACTACCAGAAATGGAAGTTGAAAGGGAGCAAAAGCAACAAAACGAAAAGGCCATACCTGACAACAAAAGGGGTAAAATTCATAAACAGCCTGATAAAATAAATAACCCACTGAAACTACCAAAAGTGGTGGCAAAGCAAGGTCTCCCTGAGCCAGATCCAATGAGATTGACCTCGTGAAAATCCCATGCTCACAACTCTCAGAATGAATAGAAAACGAATCCTTTAGAAGAGGATTTCCAAAATAGCTCTCAAATTTCTATTTCTGAGAAGTGAGAAGTGAATAATGAATTCACTTTTCCAATACTTATTCACTTTTCGAGTGGATAGTTGATTATGGAAAATAGCCAGCTGGAGTAGCTAAACTTCGAATCGACCCAAACGAAAACAGGTTATTATCCGTAACGAAAATTCACCTAAGGCAAAGCTACTAGAAATTAAATCCAAAAAGATTTTAAGCTCGAAAACTCAAAAACATAGAAAATCACTTAACACTTTCACGATAGAGCAAACCTCTAAATGCACAGACACACTCACATGTCTAATCACATAATGCAAATGAGTTTGGATTTACTAATCATTGGAAGGTTTTAATTTAAAACAAAAAAATAAGGATACGTCGACCATATAGGGACAACATTGGTAAAATATGAATGGTTGAATCACTAACTCCATAGGCTACTACTAAGGATATAATTCCTACACACTAAAACACATGATCAAGTGCAATTGCATATAATATAATAGCTGAAGCAATTAATCCATTTACACCACTCAGGTTCACATAAAGCTTAAAGAACAAGAATGAAGTAAATAATCGTAGCATAAAATCCATCTCATAACATAACCAGCAATTATGTCCAATAAACCATCTAACCAGATATCATCATAGATCTATTGTCATCTCAAAATAGCATCAACATGCAAAAATGATAAACTGAACAACATAGCAATATAGCATCTATGGTACTGAATCAAAATATAACATCTGACCCTTAGGTTGTCTCAAGGTACAAATAACAATAAGAGTATCAAGTATCTCTTGAATCAAAATAGACAAGGTAGAGACTGCAAATGCGAGAGGCACTGCAGAGGTCAATTAGTTGATCAAAGTTAGTCAATTAAATAATGAATCAACTCAAAGAACAAATGAAATTGAGTTGAAAAAGTTATGTATTGTTACCTACATTTTGTGGTGACAAAATGTAGGACAACAGTTGGCTTTGTCTGGGGATGTTATTCATTTTTTTTTGGAAACAAAGAGAATCTAGTCCTCTAAGTGCCTTCTTTCATTTTATTGGGCCACAGAGTCAGGTGACCAAAAACAAAAAAGATCTAATGCAACTAAAGAAAAGCAAAGAAAATATAGTTAAAATAAAATGAAAATGTGAAAAGGCACTTATTAAAAACAAAGAGAAAATTGACCTAATTAAAATTATTCAAAAATGCAAATTCTCAAATGAAACCATTTACTGGCTCAACAAAATAGCTACCTTTTTTTAGCAGCATGTGGTGCCTTGAATATTTACATGAAGCTTGATATAGATGGAACACGAACAATTGGAGTAACGATGTCAATGCCTGATTTAACACTTCTTGGAAAAGATGGAAGAATTCGCCTTTTTGAGATGAATCATATGTACTACTACTTCAAGATAGGTCCATGAATTGAAATCGCTCCTCCAGAACTAACCATATCACTTAGGGGCACTTTAAACGCTCTAAAACAAATTAAGCCCTGTTACACTATGATGCAAGAGCAACCTAGGTATAAGGGCAATCCTGCATCACCCAAAAAAAATTATGTTTTGTCATTTTTAATAAAGGTTATTTCAGTACAGAGTTGCTATTTATGGAAAATCACTATTTTTAGTAACTGGGACATATTATTTCACAAGTGGAGGTTCATCTTAGTCATATCAGCCTACCAATGGAGTTTCATCATCATACCATATGTATTGCATAAGTTATTGAGGTTTTTGGGTATGAAACCTTTGAGCTCAATTTTGAAGGCCTTAGAGGCTCCAAAAATAGGTCGAACCTGGCCTAACTGGTGGTTGCACATGTTAGGTGTTATAGTGTAAAAGCTGACAATTTTGAAAAGTACTTATATTTGAAAATCGGGGCTCGTATGCACAATTTGTGGACTCTGAAAGTTGGGGTACTTAAAAATATAGTTATGGCCAACCTTGTGTAATAAATAAAAAAATAATATTTAATAGAGGTTTTGTCGGCTTCAAGGGTTAGGTTTAATATCTAGAACCTTCTTGGGTAGTTAATATTACTTATGTAAGGAAGGCCTGTTGTGATGTCGAGGTAGTTTTGGGTGGAATTTGTGGCTATGTGTTGAAGAATATTGTAAAGAAATCGCCCATGTGGCTTTTCATATTGTATTTCTAAAAAAATTGTAATTTCACATTTGCGGAGATAATAAGAAGCCCATTTTTTGTTCTTACGAAAAAATGTGTTGATTTCTATTTTTGCGTGTATTTGTGGTATTAGGGGGAGCACCCTTCATCACACCAGTTCCAACCCTCTTTGGGCATTTTGCATATTTTGACCCCTTTTGAATCTACCAAAGGACCTTCTATGTTTCTTTGAACAAAATGGCTCTTAAAGCCTTACAAAATGATTTGATTTTACTCAAAAGGTCCTTAGGACCTTGCATAAAATTAATGAAACATTACAAATAAGAACAAATGCAACTTGACATTACGAAATATCTTAAAGGTTGTGTGCTCCTGCACCAGTTAAAAGGAATGAAATTTGTTTTTTATTATTCAATCAACTACCTAATTTGAAAATCATATCCATATTTCTACTTTGCTTTTGTGATGGGAAATGTGGGAAGAACTATGGTAGAAGCTGCTACAAGATAAGATAAATTTATTTTCCAACAAGAGACCGAAAACGGTCTAAGTGATTGAAAGCAAATAAGTAGGGCAACAACCAGCAATAAGATAACCAAACGATGTCTAGGAAGAAATAAAAAAGGAAAACAGAACAACCGAAGTAGAAAGGCTAAGGATCCTTTCTAAGTGAGAAAAAATCCAACACCAAATGATAAGGTCCAAGGCTAAGAAGAACCCTGGACCGCTAGAAGTGGAATGTCATCGACAATATCTGTTGCAAGGCCTCATGTACCTAGCAATCTATGAAAGCAAAAACAACTATTTAAGACAATAACAAGGACTAATAAAATTTGCTATAGAAATAATAACAAAGCTCTTGTTTACAATCAATAAAATAGAATATTATTTTTAGCATGAGGACATGCTCTCCTCCATAGAATTAAAAGTGAAGATTGATTGGACATAACTAAAAATCCAAAGTGTTTTATGAGCAACTAATTGCAATAAGAAGTCTACATTATTTTCCTCCAATCAATATACCACACAATATATTTTCTTAATAATATTAATAAATACAATAGAATTTATATTATTTGCTTGTTTTGTGAAAGAAATAAGTTAAATATTACTTATTTGTTTATCATGGGCAGCATAAAGAGGTAAAATGGTACGATTAGGTACAAAAATAGAACATGGAAATGAGTATGAGAACATATGAAAATGGTTAAATTATAGCATCCTTAAGATTGTGAATGGCTCTCATCAACCTTGGCCTTTGAAGAAATTGCTTTAACCAACTTCTATTTATGAAATTGGGCAAAAATGTCTTTTAAACTAAAGAAATGAGTATCACTTAATAACAAAAATAGGGTTTTTGAATGTTTGGCTTAAAACCCCTTTAACATTGGCCTTTGAAAAAATTGCTTTCACCAACTTCTATTTATAAAATTAGGCAAAAATGTATTTTAAACCAAAGAAATGAGTATTACTAATGACAAAATTGGGGTTTTTGAATGTTTGGCTTAAAACTTCTTTGACATTGAGGGCCCGTTTGGTTGCAGGTATAGGAATTAAGAATAAGCATTTGTTATTCTAGATTCACTATTCTTACATTTGTTATTCCAAATTCGCAATTCTTGATTTGTTTGGTTCACCTAGAATTCGATGAGGAATATGTTTATCCCATGTTTGGTTGTGCAAAAATGGAATTGGAATACAATCATTTATTAAGTTATTTTTTGTTTTAATTTAATATTTTGCCCCTTTTACATTTTTTTGAGTTGGTTTATTTTATTATTATTATTGTTTTTAAATTAATTTTTTTTTTATTTAACAGAATTAAATTATCAAACGCAAATGTATTACAAAAATAGAGAGGGCTTTGATGGACGAGCTTTGAGGAATGGAAAACACATTACCGGAAAATTACAACCAAAACGGGAAGAACACAAACAAGGTTTTGGAATGGAAAACATTACCTAGAAGAATGTACTTGCTAAACCCACGGAGGAAGAAATGCACCTCTGCAAAACAACTAAACCATCGAGCACACTCCTCAAAATAGCTAAGCCGACGAGCACACACTACAAAACAGCTTAGACTAGCACAAGTTATGCAAAACAATGGACATGGCCCAAGTTGAGCACCTAAATTTCACGAACTAGAAACAAAAAATGGAGTTGCGCGGGATGAATGAGCAACCAAATTTGAAGGCAAAAATTTCACGGACCCGATAGATTATATTTTGTGAAAAAATAAAAGTTAAAACAGGAATATATATTCCAATTCCACCTCTTTTGGTGGAATAGCAAATGCCCATTTTTGAGGTAAAATTGGCATATATATTCGTATTCCTAATTCCTAGTGGCGGCACCCAAACAGAAAATATAAATTTTTAAAAATTAGGAAAAGCCTATTCCACTCTAATTCTCATTGCCAAACAGGCACTGAAGATATTAAAAAATCTTGGGCAACCCCAAGGCATTGAGGCCTAAAAATGGAGCATTTTTGTCTTTCCAATGCACAAGAACATTCTCAAAAGAAGCCAATAGCATAGACACGATATTCCCAATCAATGTTGCCTTGCAATGTTCTTCTCAAGTGAAAGCAAATTCATATTCATGCTTCCTTCAGAAAACTATGGCTAAATAAATCAGATATATTATTGAAAATGAAACTAAATAGATCTCAAGAAATTTGTTGCTTTGGTGGTTAATTCTAGAATCCTCCTGTTATACATAACTCTTGAAAAAGGTTTATAGAGAGTTATGGACGCATCTTATGTATAAAAGATGGAAATTAATATTATGGTTTATAACCTACTTCTCTTTTATCTTTAACTCGTCATTAAATAAAATTTGACAATGGCTTATTAGTGGTTTCAAAGAAATCTGATAATTTAAAAAACAAATACAAACCAAAGATTGTAACATGGATTCCATTTTTCACCTTAATCTGTCTTTCTATCTAGCATTAAATGTAACACTGTCAATATAAATCTACAATTCAGTGAATCTGCTAGAAACTTCTAGATTAGTTAATGTTAATCTTTTAACATTATCAATATTAACAAACAGTTTTTACCATCCGGATGAATCATGTCCTCCATAAAATCATTAATTCTCTCTTAGTTTTTTAACAGTTAACAGAAACATGTTTTGAGAAAATCTTCCATTTTCCTACTCCATATGGAAAACAACTAATTTACAATGAACTCAAATGATAGCTCCCAAACTCGCAGTTTATACCAACTCGTGTAAGAAATCTTACATAAAACACATTTTAGATATAAAATGTCATAATGTTCAGGAGAAAATGAAGATCGCCGAGATTCAATTTCTTACAAATCCTGACTGGGGAGTTCTTTATTCGCAGTAATAAGTTCTAAATGGTGAAATATGTACTCGCTTGTGCTTTACCCTAAAACATTGGTCAATTGATCTGTTGTCAAAGAGCTGGGTAGAATATCCTCATGTTTCTTACTTGAACCTGCAACAACAGCTTCAAAGTTACTAACAAGGCAACAGTTAAGATTCATGGTAATTTTGTATCAATTACTGAATAGTACTGGAATATTACTCTACTGGAATGTAATAAGGAAAATGAAGTCAGAATATAAGTGGATTTCCAAACAAAAGTTGTGTACTGCAAATATAAAAGCCATTGGAATAAGACAAGGAAGCTTTTTTATGCCATTTGTTAAAAGGAAACCATTAATTTTACAACTTACTGTTTTTTATTTATTAGCAGAACAAGAGATGATTACTAAAAACATATCAACAGAAAATCATAATACGCTAGTGTATAATTTAAGTAGGTTAGAAGCTGCATACAATGCTGATCATCAAGTTGTACCTAAAGCAAACCAAGCTTACACCTTATAATGACCGTACTATTGAAGAGGATCTTACAAGTAGTCCATGTTAGACATGGAGCACTGAAACAGCTAGGAAAGATAAAGTTATTGAAGCTTTCAACGTTGAAGTTCTCTGTGTTGGAGTAATTTATCTTTACTGGTGACTGAAATCCAATCTTATGTTAGTTGACAATTATCATTTCCTAGATTACATAATTATTTGTGCCATATAGTTGTCAGGTATTTGAGTTTTACCTACTCCTCCCTAACCTTACATTTTATTTGGCCACATGACACCTTTTGTGCCCTTCATTCTCATTCTTCTATTGAAAAATTATTTATCCCATGAAGATTGCTTCACAGGTTGCAGATCCTCGCCATGGAGCTGATCACCCCAACAAAAAGCTTCCGGTCTGCATCTCCTTCCATATTTGGGAAGCCTTTAACAGTGTTTGATCAAGGTCTAATTATTTCCAGAAAAGGGCATTCTGTTTGTCAATTAATTTGTCCCTATCATTGGACAAAATCGATTTGCTCTCTTGCGTGGGATCTAAATATGTCTGCGCATTGTCTAGATCAGCGATATTGTTGGCTTTACCTTCTTGTTTCTATTAGCACTTCTATTAATTCTGATTGGTGCCCTTTGTATTTATCTGCGGTCGATATAATCTTTATCGGACTCTCTACCATTCAAAATTGGCAGGGGTCTTTGCATTACTTGGTGACATCTTTATGCAGGGCATTGTATTTATTGGCGTTGTTTGCATTTCTTGGTGACATCTTTATGCAGGGCATCATATTTATTGGCATTGGCAGGCACTGCATCATCTTGCCAAATCTTTTTTACTTGTTGCTTGCAAGGAGGTTTGCATTGACCGTGTGTAGTGACTTGGAGATCTTTGAGAGATTTGTGGCTAGCAGTTCAATCAGGGGTACACTTCATATTTTTCTTTGTGATTTCATGTCCTTGGATTGGCTTATATCCATGAGATCAGGCACCGCGAGAAGCCATTCTAGTTATCTGACTTGCAAAAGAATCAACCTTCATTTGAATTCTGATCTGAAGCAGCAAAAATTAAAGGTGTGTAGCATTATTCTTTTGGCAGGTATGTTTCCCTTGCCCACGGCTTTCATGCTTGGTTGTTCACTACTCACCACTTGCAGCTATATCAATAAGCTGTGTTAGTTCTCAGGCAGTGATATAATGAAGGGAACTTTAATCTCGTATTCCTCTTGTGTTGAATACTTTATAAGCTGCAATGTGCTGATTCTTTTGTAAAGCATCTTGAGCCCAGGAGTTTGTTTGCCTTAAAGCTGCCATTTGAGGTGGATTGTGGAGACTCTCTGTGCCATGGATATCCACCACTTAATTGTGCCTTCCTGTCTTGCTCACAGCCTGAAGAAGCTTTTTTGCTTGCCCTCACTGCCTTGATGGTCAAATAGTAGAACCAGGAGCTTGTATTTGGTCTCCAAAAGTGCCTTTTACAGCCCTTTTTTCCAAACTAACACAACTTTTGCATCCAGAGTCCATTTTGGCACATCATATATCATCAAAAAGCTCTTTTCACCAACTTCATGGTCGTTGAGGTATTTTCCCCTTGAAGTTGCACGTTGGATTTGGCGCATATAAAGGAGTTGATTGGCTATATTGTTAAGTATATTTGCTGCATTCTCTTGTTTGATCATGGATTGGTCAAAAGTTGTAACTCCATAGAATTATCATCACTGGAAATCACAAATGGAGCTGTTTTTGTTAACATCGAAGTTGTATAGAATCACATTTAGTCAAGATCCTGAACCCCTACTAAGTGTTGTAGAAAAGAGATTATGGCTTAACAGAAGAGATGAAGCTCTTGGTACTCTTTATTTGTCCATTTCTCCTTATCTTCACTATCATGTTGCATCTTGTACACATCCCAATCAGATTTGGGCCATCTTGGAGGATCACTCTGGTAAGAGAGATAAGATGAAGTTTCAATTGGAGAATGAACTAATGAGCCTTGACACTAGAAATTTTGATCGTATCGAGGACTTATTCACCAAACTAAATTCTCATCGCAAGTAGTTGGTTGAATGTGTGTACAAAATATGATGCCTAGTTAATTCTTCCTATTCTCTCTAAACTTGGTCTGGATTATTCAGTATTTGCTTCTTCATTTTATGCTACTATAGATGCTCTAGATAGTGCATGCAAAATGCCTTCTCTTGATGGTTTTGCAGCACAGCTCACAAGGAAACAAGCAAAGCTGGCACAAATGGGCACATCGATGCCTCCACAATCTCAAGCACTTCATGCAAAGGACCCACACCGTAAGGCATCTAGTGGCAAGGGCAAGAAATGGGATAAAGATACTAAATCTAATGAGAGAAAAGGATCCTCCTTCACAACCGACTCCCAAGTCCGAGACCTCATATCAAGAGCAATTATCCAAAAAGATCAGATGTGCATATTGCAAGAAACAAGGACAAGATGACCATAAATGTTATATTAAGAAGATTGATGAGCTCTCACCTTCTTCAAAAGCACAATATACCACCACCCTCATCTGTATCTCCATTTTCATACCTCTCCACCTAGGGTGAATTATGCTAGTGAGGAGAAATTTGGTCATTCAAGCCTTGGAGTTCTTGAGCCTAGTGTTGGCTTCCTCCTCCATCACATCCTACTTCTTTTGAGTTTGAGATTGCTTCTGCTCATCAAGGTTGATCATTCTGTTCCAGATCATGCTATGGGGATGAGCATTTGGCAGGAATTTCGAACTTGTTTGTCGAGTCTCGTCTTGCAAATTCGTGATACCTACTTGAGGGGTTGTCTCTCCTATTTGATGACAGTTTCAACACAGATTTGGATACTTCTGTCTCTGGAGATTGATATTGATCAGTTTCCTCATCCACTTGCTTCATTGCATTCCTTGGATAAATTTGATCATGAGTATGTGGAGGCTTATTTGTGCTTGGAGATTCCTGCTTACTTTTGAGAGATTACTAGTTGGAGACTTCCTTCCTCCTTTCAAATGGACATGGCATGGCTTCTTCGCTGTTCAATGGACTTTGTTTCTTCCAAATGAAAAATATGTTGCTTGTAAGCATTGGGTTGTCTTTTGCTTACAAGAATCCTCCATCAACATTAGAGTTTTTTCATTATGAAGGGACTATGTTGTCTCCTTTCTTCCTTCATATGGGGGGGTCATTGCTTGTGTTGTATACATTATGTATGTAGTCCTAGGGTGTTGTGATTGAGTCCTTCATCAATGCATCTTGTTTGTTTCTCTCTTTCGAAAGTGAGTTTTCTGCCATATGGTTTTCTCCTTTTCTCAGTCTATGTGAGAATTCATTACTTCTTTCATGCATTTGCATTGTACATGGTAACTAAAATGGCCTAGTTTTCAGGACTCATCTTGCATCTTGCTCATATTGCATAATAAGTTACTCCCTAAGTAGCACTCAAGGGGGAGTAAATTATACCATACCTTAAGTCCAACCTTAGTTTAGTTGGCATTTATTATTTCCTAGATTACATTATTATTTGTGCCATATGGTTGTCAAGTAGTTGAGTTTACCAAATCCTACCTAACCTTACATTTCATTTGGCCACATGGCACTTTTTGTAACCCTCATTCTCTCCTGCCTGGCCTATATAAGCAAGCTTATGTACATTTGTAATTCATCTCAATATCAATTATCATCTCCTGGTGAACTATGATATCTCTTTTGTGAAGATTGTTTTGCAAGTTGCAAGTCTTGGCAGTGGAGTTGATCACTCCAACACTTTGCTTTTAGACATAAAAGTGGAAAGTAGAGAAAGCACCAAGCACAACCGTAGGAATTGTTTATTTGAAAATTTAGTTCTTTTGAGTCCATAGTGGCTTACCCAAGACTTTTGGGAAATGCCAAGAAAATTTAAGAGAGGCAAGGTCCTAGTCTACTATGCCATCCTACTCGTCTTTGCTAGCCAAGCAAACATTTTAAGTTCGAGTGAACCATAATAGCAACATCCAAACTTGTTGACAATTCACCTCCAAATTATCAAAATTGCTATTTTTTTCCTTCTGTTGACCAAAGGAAATCTAAAATATCCATTAACTCATGTAATGTGAATATTACGACACTTTCCAAATAATTCATAACTACCTTGAAGCACAAATGAGGTTTGTAACTATGCTTTTGTAGTCTAAATTTTCTGTTAGAAATTTTTCAAGATGCCTGCTCACCTGTTTTGAGCTTTATCAGACCAAACCATTAAATATTTTAACCAATTATCATAATTCAAGGTTGCAGTCAATCTCAGTAGTGAGACCCGAATTATGCAATATGTTAAGCTTGTAAACTTAAGCTTTATTTATATCTTAACATTTTCAAGATGACATTTGAGACCTAGAAACAAAAGCAAACTTAAGCTTCCACTTACACCAAGTGTCCCACAGGGAAGTACCACCCAATAAACAACAAAGAAAAAAAACACGAGTTTCTTCGACGAGGACAAGAGGATGCCTCCAAAACATCTCTCCATTGCACCCCACCTCCACCATGTTTCTCTATCAACTCGTACATATTTCTCTTGATTTCAAGCCAAAAAGAAACATTTTCTTAAAAGGGGGTGTTGGAAAATCTTTGAGATGCCCCAAAGTCCCTAGACATCAAAGAAACTTTTAGGCATTTTCCTCTGAAAAGGTGAAAAATAATAAAAATAAAAATAAAAAATAAGTTAAATAAACTATAAACATACAACCCTAAGTTGTTTTCAAAGATAATAAAATATTAAAAGAGGAACAAGCTTACTTCTAGAAGGGCAAGAAGATTGTGGAAGTACATAGTGCATTACATCTTATTGACCACAACACTTCTACATACAAGGGGGGTCCAACAGCCAAAGGAAGCTCAAAGCCCAGACAAATTGATGACGATGCTACAAAGGCGAGGTGGTTGTTATTGGAATGGATGAACTTGTGGGATCCAATAGTTTAATTGATCAAGACATTGAGGAGATAGACAAGGAGCTTGGGGATGATTCGAATCATTACTCTCGACTTCTAGTATTTACTATTTACCAAGGTTGCATGTACCCAAATACTGGTTACACGTATCCCAAGTACCAGGTACTCGATCGAGAGCATCATAGCTAAGGACCTTGATTAAGATTCCTAATTATTACTTTTCGATATTTTGTTTGTGCAAAGTAGCTTCTTGTTTATCAAGCTTAATTCAATACCTAATCAATTTGAAACTTTGATACGATATTGATTAACTATAAACTTTATCATTGTTCAAGCCAAACGTTTATCATTTGCAATATGTCATTGTCATATGATTTATGATATTCTTGTTCATGTTAAAATTCTACCTTCTCTATTATGCATCTAAAAGTTTATCATATATTATTATGACAAACATATTGCAAATCTGAAATTGAAAACAATACATTACATTTGCAAGCTTTATCATTATTCTTATTTTGGAAAACCATTGTCATGACTCATAATTTCAGATTTTCTATAAATATAAAAGTATAATTAAAAATAAAGCTTGACATACCCAAGTACCCCCGTCCCATATTATGAGAAATAGTTGTTCCCGTACCCGTACCCATACCCGTACCCCAAGTACCCCCGTCCCTGCACAACCTTGCTATTTACTATTTTGTATTTTGTTTTTGAAGTTTTAAGCTTTAACATTGTCGAATCTTGATAACTTGATTAGCCTGATTGTTATTTTAATGAAGATTCAATCATGATTAATACAATTGTGAAATATAGAATTTAAAATATTGAAAATTGTTGTTGCAATGTCGATATTCTATATTCATATTTTTTTATCTTGACATTTGTCATTTGAATACTACTACTAGACTCTAGTTATTATAATATACATGTTTATTTCTTTAATACTATTACTAATGTTTCATGTGCTAATAGTAATACTATATGTATTATCATTATCTCAGCAGCACTCCCCTATCACCATCCCTCTGGCATTGCCAAACTTAGGACCCAAGAACCCCTATCCTTGAAACACATTTTCTCATCCCTCCAAGGAAACATCCCCAAACCCCATTAGAACATAAATTACACTATGAACAACAGATACTAGACGATCACCATGAAATTTGTAGGCGTGACAAGATCACCATCAAGTAGATGATTGCCCTCAGTGTTTAAGAGAGGGAGCTCTTAGGTTTATAACTTTGAACACAATTTAAAAAGAGGAAAAAGAATGTGAACTATAAAGAAAAAGAGAGATCCTAAGAAATGGAAAACAAAAAGTGTGAACTCCTTCCATAATGCAAATGGAAATACTTGATAAATGTATAGCTTGAAAGAAGCAACAAAAATCATCATCAGGAAAAATTAAGTACTCGACATTTCTAACTGCATGGAAGGGATCGAAATCTCATTATTCAAATCCTAAAAACACAAAGTCTGCCAAGACACAGAGAAAAGAACCCTATTGCATTCATCTTTCCATTTTTAAATTATTGATCAAGTATTTGGATATCTACCTCTAACTCCAACCACAACCAAGACAACTTACTTTTCAGTCCACACTTCTAGAATTGATCATTATGAGTTAAATATGTGCAAATATTAAATTGACATGAGGTACAGTATTTTTACTTGTACACTTTATACTCATCCTTCATTGCATCTTTGAGAACTGTTGCACATGTATATCATTATTATTAATTAATCCCAAAAAGAATTGCATAACTATTCGTATGAAAGCTAATTATATTGTGATATGAATATCAGGATTTAACTGTGTGATTTTTGAGTCAAACTCGATGACCCATGTTTCATGAGTAGTGATTCAACATGAATCCATCTCTCATGAGAATAAATGGAACACTTAGCACTCATTGGATCTAGGTGATGCTCACAGGGGTGAAGCACCGGGACTTCCCGGGAGGTCACCCATCCCAGTACTACTCCAGCCTGAGCGCGCTTAACTACAGAGTTTCCTCCATAGTTAAACCCAAAGCTTGCAACCCCATTTGCAAAACCTTCACCAAGTGTTGTGCCTTATGAACCATTCATTAGAAAGCCCCTTAAGCTCATCAATTGATAAGTAGGAGATAATTTCCACAGCTAGTCAAATTGTGATATGAATATCAGGATTTAACTGTGTGATTTTTGAGTCAAACTCGATGACCCATGTTCCATGAGTAGTGATTCAACATGAATCCATCTCTCATGAGAATAAATGGAACACTTAGCACTCATTGGATCTAGGTGATGCTCACAGGGGTGAAGCACCGAGACTTCCCGGGAGGTCACCCATCCCAGTACTACTCCAGCTTGAGCGCGCTTAACTACAGAGTTTCCTCCATAGTTAAACCCAAAGCTTGCAACCCCATTTGCAAAACCTTCACCAAGTGTTGTGCCTTATGAACCATTCATTAGAAAGCCCCTTAAGCTAATTATATGTCAACTACATACCTATATAACATAAAGTACCTGGCCCTTGACACGTTAGATACACCCATGTACCTTCAACTACAGTCACATGGTACTGAAACCAGACTACATTTTTAATGACACGAGACCATAAACAAATATGCCACATGGACCTAGAACATGAAACCAGCAAGAATCAACCATTGGACATTAGAGCCCATGATACTGTTAATAGAATTTTCAACGAAAACGAGGAATCATTGCATCACCAAATTTCTGATGTAGAAAAATTTATAAGCCCAGATATATTTTTTTAAATCAATTCTGATGTATTATCTACCCTTTGGAAAGTGGGGGTGATAATGATCATGATGCATCCATTTAATCAAAACATGAATGGAGAATCAGCTTAAAAATCAATAAAGTTCTTAATATCAGTCAACAATTCACAAAAAAAAAAGTTTGTTTTTTTAAAAAAAATCTGCTGAGGAATAAAGATTGCTGCAAATGTAATAGCTATGACTATATTTTTTGTGCATTCCAATGGCAGCAATCTCTCTTGCATTTATATTGAGGATGAGCGAAGGGGAGACATGTCTATTCATTATTATGTCATTAATATAACGACAATTATATATATATGTATGTATGTATGTATGAATTTAGTATATGTATACCCAGTTCATATATACTAAATATATATACATATTTTCACTAGTTTTGACTCGGTATTTATCTGACTGGAGCTATAAAACATCAACAAAATCAATCTGAAAAAGGCAAACTGAACTCACAAAAACAAATTGATCAATAGAAATGCAGGCACTCCCAAGTTTGATTAACAATTATAATCATAAACTGATTGACAATTAGAATAATAAGCAATTTCAATACAAAATCTGATTGGAAAAATCCTTAAGTTTGTTAGGGAATGACTAGTCATTATTATTGCCACACTTTCTGAGAGAAAAATATATCATGTAAATCAAAATAAGCATCTACTGATCCAAAAAATATCAGTCCTTTAATAGATCACTTTGTGTTCAATGATGATAATCAAAAACATATTTAGAACCATATAAAAATTGTAATATATAACAGAGATTCATAAATTTACTTCTCCAAGCCCGTGCAAATTATAGGTCCATCAATAAGACCTTTGTTAAGTGTCGGTTTCCGTTTTGTGTTAATTTCTGAATCTCTCACCTGATGCTCTCTCCAGCTGGCGTAAAAGCTGTTAGTCTTGAACTTGGGCACTGGGACATCCCACACTTACTAAAGTAAACTGCAATAGTTGTGTACCTTTATTTAGTGATGGTTTTTCCCAATTTGGGAATTAATATTTAACATTAGCTTTCCTATGTTTAGGTGGTGTCTGCTCTACTCTTCGACATTTTTGAAATTGTTTTATTTCTGTTTTTATTTTGTTTTTTAATTGTGGGTATGTAGGACCCATTTTTTCTAGTCTGGTTTTTAAGAGATGGAAAGCATGACAAGGCTCCAGTTTTAATTAGCACTTTAGCTCTGTTTTTGTGAATCCAAAGACAGCAGATTTATGTAATGACCATTAGCAATCACTTTTGTAAGACAATATGATAAAATCTATAGTATTCAGAATATTCAGAAAGCAAGTCATATAATTTTATTCCATCTTATTTGTTGGCTTTTGTAATCAGCAAATTTATTTTGCAAGGTAACGTACTCAGAAGACTGCAGTTTTCACTAACATTTCAGTTTACTGATTCATTTATTAAGTGCAGAATCTGCTTACCATTTTCTGAATTTTAACCCAATTATGATGTCATACCCATCCTCATTGATCACAAAAACTAATATCAACAAGCTTGCACAAAAATGATAGGAGAGATGTTTGTATTCATAAAATCCTAACTGGCTAACAATATGTCATGAACGAAGGGCAAAATGAAGTCCATGTTTCATCAATGGTTCAGGTCTTTCAAGAATATGGTCAAAGGACACTGGTTTAGTGATTCCAATCTCTAAATTTGAAAGTCTTTTCCTTTGGTGACTCCAATCTCATTATTCCAATGGACACTGCTTTAGTGAGTCATACAAACTACTATTACCAGTATCACACTTCTCGTATTGAAACCAATCCAGAAATTTTACAAATTACAATCTCACATCAATAGCATAAAATAAAACTATAGAAAATAACACCACCAGCACTTGAAGAGAATGGACCATCCTCATGTTCCACAAGGTGACTCTTTCTACAAATTCTTGAAAATTCAACTGGACTGTTATTTCTTTTAGATAGAATATACTTGTGCAGATCATGCATCCCTTCTTATGTTGAACTTTATATAGTTTTTATAGCTCATTTCTTACAACCAATTAATCAAAAATACATGGGAGTCGTTTGGCATACAGCCACTCCTCACCATAAATATGAAACCAAAATATCCTTGGCTATAACAAAATAATATATAGAGTTGTTTTTCGCCTATGGCCGTTGTACATCATAGAATTACATACTAAGACTATATTGGTTATAAGTTATAACAACATTTATTATTCAACAAAGCATTATTAGAGCAAACTAATTAGCAGCTGAAATCAGATTTGTTGACAATGTATCCACATTGCATTCACGGTAGGAAGTTTTCTTCTCCATCCTGTTTGATCACACACAAACCAAGGATATTAAACTTCCTAAATCAATTTCCCAAAGCTCATTTTATTACCTTTGACAAATTATAAACCTTCATTTTCATATTTTTTATTTGTGGCAAATGATAAGATGTAAAAGCTAAAGTTGGTGTACAGATTGGACAGGCAAATTGAAATCTTATGGCAATAAAAGACACAAACATATGTAAAGCACACAGGTCTTTGACTTGTCACTAATAACCTTATTTTCTCAGAAAATAAATGAATTGAGAATGGTCAAGTTGGTGGTATGATGGTTTTGGCAATGCCAAATGATTAGTGCCTCCTGAATTCAAAAAGAAAATTTTGAGAATTATTTAACAATTCCTACTAATTCCAGTATTCAATCTTGCAGATATATTGCTCCAATTGGCTCTCAGAGAAGACCTGTTGCAAGGTGTGTGCACTTCTACTCCTTGTGCTATGCAGCACAGTAGTAGTTCGTGCATGGCTTAATCGACTTTTGTGCTTGTATAAGTCAAGTGGTTGTATCAGGCATTAACAGGTCAATCTTTTGGTGCAATGGCAACCAACAATTGGTATCAGAGACGAGATCACAGGTTTGAACCTCGCGCATGCACTCCAGGGGGGGTTGTTGCAAGGTGTGTGCACTTGATCTCCTTGTGTTGTACAACGTAGCGGTGGTTCCTGACATGGCTTAACCGCCTCCTATGCTTGTATAAGTCAAAGTGGTTATACTGGTCATTAACAGGTCAATCTTTTGGTGCAACGGCAGCCAACAGACCTAAATGATAGTAATGAGACATTAGGTGGACTGGAACCGCTTGATCCTTTCCAGAGTTATGTCAATAACAAGCCTAATTCCCAAGTTGATATTTAAGGTTTAAACCATGGTACTGGAAACGTCTTGTTTGGCACTTGATATAGGAACGGACATACAGATTCAAGAGTGGGCTAAGGTTTGCCCACAAGATACACAAGGCATAGTCCTACTTTCCCAAACTGTGGGTATGTCTAGAACATACCCATAGGATACCTGGGCAACAAGGTCGTGTGTTTGCTGTGCTCAGGCATCCCACCTGTGCCCAATTGCATCCAACTCTCTATCTGCATCATTCATCTTTTTTTTAAATAGAAAATGTTTTTTTAACTTTAATAAAAGCATTTGGAACGTTAATAAACCCCTAAAACAATAAAACAAAACGTAAAAGTGGCAACAAACATCCATTGTCACAATTATAAAAGCAAAAAAGTTGGTCCTTTTGTAAAGGGAAAGATTGCACAGTTGTCAAAAACATGTTTCCTTGGAGCTACAAAAAGTTTCCCATCTATTTACTACCTGAATTACTTTCCATCAGCAGCAATTTTTTTTTTCCTTCCAGCTTCCAAAATTGTTACTTATCCTCTTTTATCAATTTCATGACTAATTTTTTCTTATCTATATAAGGAACAATTCCATTTATGATTTTTTAGCAGTTTCGTATTTTTATAATTTAATTTCTCAACAAGTTTTCAGATTTAATTTTTGTCAGGGTTGCAAATGTAGAGCTTCAATTATATATCTTCTAACAGAAGTCATTAGACTTTCGTTCAAATTTCTCTACGTAAAAACAATTATAGCCAGGTTTCAAGCATTTTCTCAGCCTAATTAATGATCTAGCAATGCTTCAATTGTAAAGATGCATCATAGCAATAATTCAATAACAGAAGTAAAAAGAGGTCCCTTGTATAGAGAAAGAGGTGGCAGAAGAAATGAGTCAAGACATACATTTGCCATAGTGGCCATGGATCTCTCTTGTAGTTATCTATATCATAGTAAGTTCCTACATGTATACTCACCTTGTTCACAAGAGCCTCACTCACAGGAAGAAAATTACAGACTGAAGTGGAGATAAATTCATTGGACCTCAATGACTGCATGCAAGTTACAAAAATAGGTGGCCTTATCTAACCAGCACACATGAATATCCTTATAAATGTATTTGACAAATACTGTGAAGAAAGTGTTGGAATATTATAATACTCTTATAGTATTATTATATTACAACATATCTACTGTAATATTCGATATTATTATTAACACATACAACGGCAGTTGATTGTTAGTTGTTCAGTTTCCATTCTGAATTAATTATGCTTCTGTATATTTGCCTCTTCAATAATAAATCTGCTCATTGCATTTTTCCAATTTAATTTTAATATCAAGTTATCAACATACAACAAAAAGCCAAGTGCCTATGTATGAAAGTAGGCAATTGAGAATCCCATGAATCAGAGTAGAGGATTGTAGAGGCATGTAGAGGTCATCTAACGCATGACAAAGAATACACAACAGGAGCCATTTCAGCAAAACACAATCAGCTACCAATTATCCCATCCTCTTCTGTTTGGCATAAACGAGTCAATCATCTCAATTTGGGTTACCCTCTTGCATTGAGTAGTAGAGACATGGTACAAGGACATTCCTCATAACAAAAATGAAAGTTCATTCCTCCAATTATACTGCTTGGAGGCAACACCGCACTCATTTTCCTACTATAGAAACACGCTCTTTTGTTCATTTGGATTTGGTGTAGACTAGTTTGTGTGATCCCATGACACATAATCATACCCATGCTCAGTATTTCCTTTGCTTTTCTATGCAGATGATTATACTTGTAAGGAGAATCTACAGTGATTAATAGTTGCCCATTGTCCATACACCTAAACCAAAATGATGTTATAAAGAAGAATAGTTGTACTCTAGTAAAATGGTGTGACGTATGTTTATGGATGTATTGATGTTTGGTAGCTTCAGTCAGATAAACCTACAAAACAATACTATTGTGTGTGTGTGTGTGTGTGTGTGTGTATAGTATTGTGTGTATACTACATATATGTGTGTGTATGTGTGTGTGTGTGTGTGTGTGCGCGTGTGTGTGAGAGATATAAAATTATATATATATATATCTAAGTATGATTATGGGTTTGAGGGCAGCGAAGGATTTTGGAGGGCAATGAAAGGAACAACGAAGAGCTATAAGCTCTTTCTTGTTTGGAGTGCTTCAACTGTGCAAGAAAAAAGAATTGAGGAAGTAAAAGTTGGATGGGAAATGTTAAAGGAGATCCTGCAGCAGATGGAAGAAGGATTCAAGGATTGCCAAGAAGGCTTGGCTGGATACTATAGGTGGCCTCTTCATTCAAGAAAATTCCAAGGATTTTGGTTTCATAGACAAGGTTAGCAAGTAGGCAGCTCTGGTGATTTATAGATTACTATAGTCGTGGTTAGAATTTTTGTACCGGCTCTTATTATCACTTCTTGTTTGTGAAGGGGCTTGGCAAAGCTTGTTATTTTTAGTCTCTAGCAGTTGCTAAAAGTAGTTTCAGCGCAGTTTTGTGAAGAAAAGATATGACTCATCATGTTAGTATTAGTTTTTAGCAACAGCAGATGGTACTTTTGGTTGCTTGTGGTAGCTTTAATGGCAGACTTGTTTCAATTAAGTCTATCAGATTCTCACAATAAATTTTGATGCATGTATTCTTTCTGGGATAGATTGTGTAAACAATTTTTATCACCAACGTTTTGGATCATACTAAATTACCCATCCTCAGGGCAAAGGAGAGCGAAGGAACATGAAAAATGTAGATTGCAGACTGGGGCAACGGTAAAAAAGGAGAACGCAGGGAGAGAGCAGAAAGACACGGAGACCCAGGAAGATAAAACTACCAAGAGCAAAAAAAATAAAAAAAATTAAACAAACAAGAAACTACCTAACCAAAGACAAAAGGAACAGAAAATTGAAAAGGGAAAGCTCAACCACAACAAGATAAATAAATAAATACATACACCTAAATAGATATACGAAGATATACATGATATATATACATAAAAATAAACAATTACAAATAAATAAATAACTAAAAATATAAATACATATACATATATATATAGTAAGCCTTATTAAGGGAGGAGAACGATCAAAAGAAAAGAATAAGAAATTGAAAGGGCAAGAAATGAAAAAGAATAATAGAAGATAAAACTATATATATATAATATGAGTAAGCGAAATTTACAAATTAACGAGACTCAGACACGGCTCTGGCTCGACAAGGGCAATTCAACTCGTGACCCAGCTTGAACTTGGTCGTGACTCGGCGAGCAAGGGTATATTAATAGAAATACCATATAGGAATATAAGATCTTTGATGACTTGGCAAGTCACTGTCATAGTCATTTTGAACCGGCGGGGGTAACCGGACTCGCAAAACTACAAACAACCCAATATGAAGATAATCATTTGCCAAAAGAAAAGTCTACAAATTGCTCTTCCTAGCTATTATTTCCATTCAATTCACTACTTTGTTCTTTCATCAATTGAATTGTCAAAGGCAATGATAATCACTCTCATAATGCCTTTGACATATCAACACAACCAATTGTTGTGTTCACCTTGCTACTAAAGTTGCACTGCTGATGAAGTTGCTTGTGATGTTGAGGTTATAGTGCTAACAAAGTGAATACCACTATGCTACTGAAGTTGTCCTAGTTGCTCATGAGAATCCTTGTTGCTAAAAGTGGACAGACAAAGGTTGATGAGGTGACTCACATATCCTGACAAAGTACATTGAAAACAAACAAAATGGGTGGTTTACCTTGCAATAGAAGTTGCAACAATATTCTTTTGCTACCGAGGATAGTCAAAAAGTTATTTTTTGTCTCTAAACTCATCCAAGCATGCCCCAAAACCTAAACATAAAGCCAAAATTCACCTCAACCTACTCATTCTATTTTTGTGATCCAGGATTGCTCAGGTCTCAAATTCTCTTCTATCAATTCATTATATCAATTGGTATCAAAGAAAATTTCAATCACTTATATAGCATTTGATTCCTAAAATTTTCACACTTGTCATTATCACCTCTCACATTGAATACAAAGTTGTCATTCCTCCACATTATACCAACCAGTGTTATCAACCTCAGAATCGGCTCGAACTTGGTCAGGCCCAAATTAGGCTTCGACTTGGACTCAGCAATTGGACTCAGCAAATTAAAGAACCCATGAAATTCAAAGACTTTCAAGGATTTCAAGTTTTTTTCATGCATTGTCTAGCCAATTAACATCAAATACAGAATAATTGAGATAAATAAAAACTACTTTGCACACATACACAACTTTTCATAGATAACATAAGTATAAATGCAAGTTTCTAAAAGAAATTACTTAGTTAAACTGAATAACATAATTGATAATAGAAATCTGAAATATAGTGTAACTGTCAAATGTCTACAATATCTATGGAATATGCAATCCATGGAATCAAAAGTTCAAAACATATATCAAAAGAAAGGCTCATCGTAGCTTATGTCTTCCTATGAGTACGCCTAAGATAGCCCACATTAGTACCAACCAATGTTACCAACCTCGAAATTGTCTCAGACTCAATCAAGCCCAAATTAAGCTTCGACTTGGACTTGGCAGTTGGACTCAGCAAATTAAAAAATCCATGAAATTCAAAGATTTTTAAGGATTTCAAGTTTTTTTCATGCATTGTCTAGCCAATTAACATCAAATACACAATAATTGAGATAAATAGAAGCTACTTTGCACACATACACAATTTTTCATAGATCACATAAGTCTAAATGCAAGTTTTTGAAAGAAAATACTTACAGTCAAACTGAATAACATAATAAAACTCTGAAATATAGTTTAACTGTCAAATGTGTACGATATCCATGGAATATGCAATCCATGGAATCAAAAGTTCAAAACATATATCAAAGGAAAGGCTCATTGTTGCCTATGTCTTCCTACAAGTACGCCTAAGCTAGGTCATTGAAGACTCTAGAACCATCCTCTCTCCCTGTGTCTGAGGTTGAACCTCATTGACATGTTCATCATGATCATCCTCCCCATCCTCATAATCCTCATCATCAACCAGATCCATCATTCTTAGCCTTAGGGTCCTATACTAGGTCTCCTCGTGCACTAGCCTCCTCCACCAACATCGCCACTGCCTCTACCTCTTGATCCACCTGATCAATCCACTCCAAGTCTTCATCACCGAAGATAGGATCATCAACCTCTGTGTTTCACCCTGTTTGTATATCAACCTTCTTTAATACAATGGGAGATGTGTTGGTGATCAAAATCTGTTTGTGATAGAAGCGAAGGTAGTAGTGAACAAAAACAAGATCATTCAACTTTTTTGCTCCCAACCTATTACACCTCTTTGAGTGTGTATGCTCGAACATACTCCAATTGTGTTTGCATCCCGAAGCACTAAATGGCTGGCTCAAGATACGAACTACAATCCTCTGTAGATTTGGCACATTATTGCCAAACATCTCCCACCATACATCTAAAAGAAGAAAATTTTAAATCAGTTCTATAACTTTGACTTTATCAATCTAGACTTTAGATTCTAAAAAGGTAATAAAATAGAAATTAGAATTTGGAATCATTGATTTTTACCAGGCATCTGTTTTGTCTGATTTTTCTAACATAAGTCTCGTGAAAATAGGTCTCTTAGTGCTTTCTTATACATTTGTATCCCACAGACTATAATTGTTCCAAGAGTTTCATCAGGTGAAATTCTCTCTATAACATCATAGAGGCCATTCAACACCTCTTTATCAACTTTAAAATCTAGGTTGAATTGGTAAGTTGGATTAAGAAAGTGGGCAACTGCATGTATAGGCCTATGAAGTAGATTGTGTCATCACTTATCAATGACATCCCATATGGAACCATATTTTTCTTAATTCCTACATAAAAAGCTCAAATGGCCTCTTTTGCACTATCTATGCCCTCATAAATGTAACCCATTGAAGGCTTCTCTTCATCAGCAATTCATAGAATAACAATAGGAGGCTCTATGAACTGCAATCATTGTGAAAAACAAAACATTAAGCTTTAAGTTTTTCGTTCAAAAATGAACAATGTGAATGTCAATGAACATAAACAAGTGTTTAAAACTTTAACAAAAATAGTGAAATGAAATAGAAATGAGCACAAAAAGGAAAATTACCTCCACAATCTCCTTGGCGGGTTTCCAAAAGCCACTCTCATCATAAACCCAATCAACCACCTCAACTGTTGCATTGAGCTTTGCATATGATGAACTTGTCCACTCCTCACATACAAACATACCTTTCAAACCACCTTTGCGTTAAGACAATATTTCAACATGAGAAAATTGGTTGCAAATCTACTGACCACTGGACGAGATAACTCTATTTTCTTTGTATGTTACCTCATAAGGTTGAGGACCCGAGTATGATTATATATGAATTTGCGAATATTCTTGCTTGCTCTATACTTTTTTTTATCCAAAGAATTTTACCTAGATCCTCCAACATGAGGTCAATGCAATTGGCAACACGAGGGGTCCAAAACAAGTGGCAATGCCTCTCCATAAGAAGTTTACCGACAGCAACATAATTTGTGGCATTATTTGCCACAATTTACAACACATTCTCCTCACCCTCCTCCTTTAATACTTCCTCCATTACCTCACAAAGATACTCAACATTTTTAGTCTTCCCTGAGGCATCAATTGATTTCAAAAACATTGTGGAACCTAAGAAAAAATAAAGAAATTTAGTACAATCACAATGATCAATCAATTTACAACTAGCTTACTAAATTCTTACTTTCTAAGTACAATATGGAATTACATGATGAGGAGACAAGAAAATTCAGTAGTGTTCAATTTCTTCTATCAGTCCAACCATCGGTCATGATGGTGCAACCCTTCGCGAATCATATTTTACGTTGTTCCTCAATTTCAACTTTTACATCAGCAACTCAATGGGCCAAAATAGGACCTTTTAGCTCCTCATCATTACGGACTTTGAACCCCAGACCACAATAACAACATCTATGGCAATCTGCCAATAAGGAGGCCTAAAACAAATTAAATAAACAAATAACTAATAAGTACACTTTTAATGCAAGCAAGAGAAGACATACAAATTAAAAATTAAAATTTTAAGTACCTTGTTGCATTAAATGGAAGGTTGTTGTAGAATAAGAAATCTCCAAGTGCCAACTTTGTTTGCTCATGCTTCTCCTTATTGCAAGCTATGTTCTCAAGGGATGGTTGTGCACCTAGAGTTGTGCGTGGAACAAAGATGGAATCAAGTGAGGATCTTTGCTTACACACCTAAGGCTCAATGCTCACAGTCTGAGATACAGTGGTACTAAAAGGTGGAACTGGAGGGTGACCGTGTCCATGATAACTTGAAGAGCCCTCTACACTTCTAGTTCCGGCTAATCTCTTCTTCTTCTTTTTTATTCCTTCTTCTTTGCAGCTTGCTCTAAGAGAGCTTGCATATCACACATAACCTCTTGAAAGACCGCCTTGCATGCTTTGATATCACGTCTTGGTATATGTGCAATGTGATATTTCAATCTATTAATGCCTCCCCCATTATATGTTATCATACAATGGCAACATCTCACAACTCCTTATTTATGGCCAGGAATGGCATGTTTCCAAGCCCTATCCCTTGCTACTGCACTAAGGTCAGCATTAGGGTTAGTTTTAGGCCTAGTTTCACTACCCTCAAGTTGAGACATGATGTTGCTACTACTGCAATATACCATAAATGAAAAAAAATAAGTATCTAGAATATAGAAAATTGAATTTACACATACTAGGGCTGCTTACTTTTCAAGTTCTTCCTCGGCATAAAATGGAACAAATTTAAAGAGTCCAAACAAATACAAACAAAAAAAGATTCATGACTGTAAAAAAATTTGCAAAATAACAAAAAAAGAAGTATCTTACCTCTTCAAATTTGCTCTAGAAATGGAAATCTAACCCAAGTTTGAATAAGCCTTCCCCCAATGTTTTTTTAACTCTTCTCAATATGCTTAGATGCAAGCTACAAATTGGCACAAACAATCAGCAACAGATCAATGAGAGCCAACCAATTTGCTAATCTATCTCTCAAAACCTCAATACTCTTTCCTTGACTCTTCTTTCTCTATTCTTTGTGTTTGCAAGTGATAGAATGACCTTTTTATGTCTTACTCATGTTTTACCAACCAAAAACACAAAAAAAAGACATTAAAATTTTGTTTCAATGTCCTCTTTGGATGCTACTCGCCAGCCGAGGCTTCCTTGACGGGACTCGGTGAGTCAACCGAGTCAGCTACCTCGGTGAGTCCTATTCTAGAGGCCATTCGCTTCGTTTTGCCCACCTCGGCTCAGGACTCGCGAGTCTTGTACTGCTAATACCATTTGGCCATTCCCAATCAAAGTCAATTTCTTCAATTTTAGTTGAGCATTTTCATACTCATTGTGGCTTGTCTCTACACTTTCCCCCCTCAGTGAACTTCCACTAATTTCCTACTGTCGATTGCCCTTTTTCTTTGAGTACTAAATTCTCCTTGCTATCTATTGTTGTTTTGTTCATAGGAAAGATACTCCACACCTCTTGGTTGTTTCCAGTCCAGTCAAAGGCCTCGAGGGATTTCAAAGGCATCCCCAAACATGTCATACAGGATTGCATCTAGAACAAACTTGAGGACACATCCCCATCTAACAAAGCTCATTGCTTCCACAACTATCGTCAATACACAGTCAAAGCAAAAACTTCCCTTCAACAAAAAGTGATCAAATGACATGTCCACAGCTTCCATTAGAGAAAACCATCTAGAAATATATTAAATAAAGGTACTAAGAAGAGGAGAATTAGATCAATAATCTCTGACTTATGTAAATGGCATTTAATTTCACATGCCAGCTGTAAGACAACATAATCATAGATGATTGAGGTAGTAGCCCTACTACTTCAAACATGTATTTTAAATAGTAAATTTTCCTTGCTATATATTGTTGTTTTGTTCATAGGAGGGCATTTCCCACACCTCTTGGTTGTTTCTAGTCCAATCAAGGACCTGGGGGGATTTCAAAGGGGCATCACCAAACATGTCATAGAGTATTGCATCTAGAACAGACCTAAGGACTCATCCCCATCTAACAAAATTCATTGCTTCCACAGTCATAGGAATAACTTCCCTTCAACAAAAAGTGACCATCATATCTACAGCTTCCATCTTGGAAAACCATCTAGAAAATATTAAGAAAGGGTACTAAGAAGAGGAGGATTGGATCAATATGTCTGACTTACGTAAATGGTATTTAATTTCAAATACCAGCTGTAAGACAACACAAACACAGATGATTGAGGTAGTAGCCCAAACATGTATTTTGAATTTTGATTGAATACAATCCTTCATGAAGTGTTCCCTAAATAAGTCATAGCCAAAGAGTAGTAATTTGCATGCTCTAAAAGTAGAATTAGAGTATGTTTGTATCATGCTTGCATCAGCTACATGTGGAATCAAAGCAGGTTTATTTGTGTGCCTAAAATTCTAGATGAGCTAATCTACATAAAGAAAACATCTCTATGTGTTGATTACTCTTGCTCTCAATGTTACATCCCAATTTTTGACCTAAATTAAAATGTTCATATAGCTGTTGAGGTTCACATGAAGTCAGTTGACA
The DNA here is from genome assembly GCA_028749045.1 of Cupressus sempervirens. Classification (NCBI taxonomy): domain Eukaryota; kingdom Viridiplantae; phylum Streptophyta; class Pinopsida; order Cupressales; family Cupressaceae; genus Cupressus; species Cupressus sempervirens. The sequence goes on from CM053791.1 coordinate 830,855,628, forward strand.
GTTAAATTTGTTATAATCCTGCGAAATGGTAAGATGGTTAGTCATTATAATTTCATGTAAACATAACATGCTTATTGATTATTTATCACAAATTCATAGAATTGAAAAGGCAACTAGTCGTTATGATTATTTATGACTAAATAACTTGTTATGATTTAACTGTGGAGAATTTCCTTGTAGGAAGCACGTCGAAGGGGTGGAAGCATTGTTAAAAAAGAATTAGGCACAAAAGTATCACCATCACTGGGCAAATGGGTCTGAATCATGAATCACCATGGTTGAGGACCTAGAGACTTGAACATCAGGATACAAACGATGGAACCACATGAGCTATTAAATAAACAATTTAAAAGATAAAATGATTTAATTAAAATATAATACATACCTTAAAGGTTTTGATTGATCTTTCTCCATATTATTTTAATATATGTTCACGAACAACAATATATATACCTATGTACGTACACAGAGATAAATATAAAGTGGCACCAAAAATATTATTTTCTTTATAATAAAATGATGCCACCTCATTAATATATCTATGTGTACGTAGATAGATATAAACTATAATATTTTTTGAATTATAGCCTTCAATCTTCTTCCATCTTTTTATTCTTTTCTTGTTTGAAACTGATTGAACACTTGGCTCATTTATTTGGTGTTCAAAGAGCCAAGATATTATTTATGTTATGGAAGCCAAGGAGTCACATTATTTCTTTTTAATAGATGTGAAGAGTGAGAGGCGGATATATATCTATTCTTTCATGCACCCAACTTCCATATGTTTTTCAAGCACCTAACTTTTATGTCTTTTCAAGCATCTGACATTTATTTTTCATGCACTCGACTTCCATATGTTTCAAGCACCCGACTTCTCAACATTATCAACCACGTCTACCTTGGCACCCGATAGCTCTGTCAATTAGTAATCTTTGCATTGTTTTTCCAACCACGAATTCTGATTATTCAGAAGATCTGCACAAATCGTGAGCAACATTTATACTGGAAACAGGCATTCAAGGCGAGTTGTTATAATTTCAGCAAAACTCCATTCTTCTTTCAAAATATATCAAGTTATGTGATTAACCTAAAACCAAATATTGCAATGTAATTCTACCAAATTTGCTACAGCATTCCAATTTATATAGCAATAAGCTACAGCTTATGACATGTTGTAAATTATCTTGCTTAATAGGAGTTATCTATGGCAAATAAAAAGCCAAGTAACCATGTTGTGAAATCATGATTTAATATGCCATTGGAATTCAAATGATATTCTCTGTAATCTCAAGAGCACATTCTTCAAATCACAGATTGTGATAAGCTGGAATATATATTATTTATGATTCAGTTTAGAATCAACGGACAGAGCCGAATTGCTCTGAGATTCCGAACACCTAGGACTCACCGGTTGTATAGCCATGGAAAAGATGAACAGGTGAATCTGCAATAACATGAAACAAAATCAGATGTAACACAACAATGTTTATCATTTTTTAAAAGGAATCATTTAATAGCTCATGCTTGATCAAGTGGTGTGATTAGATACCAGGATGCTTAGTGGATGACAAGGTGTTACATGTCTATTCCGGATAGGAAGGGTCTTTCTCATTTGAGATTGTGTGAGAATAAATTATGGTCTGAGGTTGGGTGGTTAAGCCCCTGACAATGTTTCGCCTCTCCACAAGATGTCGGACATGCATCAGATAAAGATAAGTTATGCATTCAAACATTTGTCGGTAACAATTAAGCAATCGGAAGAAAAGGAACGATATAGTGGTATTGATGCCCCAAATGATACAGTGGTATCTGAAGCCCTAAATTATACAGTGGTATCTGATGCCCTAAATGATTCAATGAAAATTGATGCCCTAATTGATACAGTGGTATGTGATGCCCTAAATGATATAGTGGTATTTGATGGTAATCGTCATTTGATTTTGATATAGTGGTATTTGATGGTAATCGTCATTGATTTTGATATAATGGTATTTAATGGTAATCATCAATTGATCCTAAGTGATATTTGTGGACTAATCTGGGTGATTGTAGAAGCATCCCTATATTAATTTTTTGGATCAAATTCCACGTTATGTAGATTTTAATTTCCATAGCAAATTCATTGATGCTATTTTCAGATGAGTTTTTGTTTAAGTAATTATAATTGTTAACCTCATTCACATGAACATAACTGATATAACTGTCTTCCTATGAAAATGAAGTAATAACTGTAGTTTTTAATATGTTAGTTGTTAATTAAGACCTGGGAAAAGTGGATGTTACACTCAAAAGGGTCATATTGTTTCATGACATATTCCTTCAACACCAATAATCATGTGCATATAACTCGTAAAATTGTAACAAGAAACCTTCCTCACAAAACCCCATTGACAAGATTGGGAAAATAGCTGTTCCTTTGACTTCTATAAAACCTATTGCCCTCTGATCCATAAATGAATAAGGCCTAGTTCTAAACGATATATTTCAAATTGAACATATCATATGCACTTGATTTTGTTGCAATGCCAAATTCATGTCCACTCTTTACTTAACAAAACTCCTTAACAGGTAACATGTTCCAGCACCGTTTTCAGTGCTATTCAACAGCTTTTCATCTTCTACTTGCTTCTATCTCTACTTGATGTGCCTTGTTAAGGTCATGTTGACCCCTATTTGGCTTTCTATAGTCTTGTTGTTTTTGATCAGTTGCACTTATAGCATGGGTATTTCTCCCTGTTGTCATTGGCAGTCTTGTCACTTTTGCCAAAAAAGAAAAACCAAGTATGTGAAATGGATGATGAAAAATCAAAGGCACTTTTGGCATTTCACTTTCTGTAGTGTTTCTGTGTTTAGTAAGTTGCACTTGTGGCATGGCGATTTCTTCCTGTTGTTATTTGTAGTTTGATCACCTTTGCCAAAAAACAAAAACCAGGTCTGGGAAATGGATGATGATAGTCATGGTCACTTCTGCCATTTCAATTTTCCTTCTAGTTTGTAATGACCCCTCAAACATTAAACCCAAATGATCTACTTTCACTATGAGAACCGTGTCTATGGCTTATGTGCATGGTGGAGTGATGTAGAAATTTGGCACAGCAGATGTATTCTGCATAAAATTTAAATTTGGGCAATTTGTTCAATCTAAGGCATCCAAGGGGAAAATCGCAAGTTCTTCGAGATGAGAACCCTCTAGAATTTCACAATTGGAATGAAGAAAGAAAAACCTTGTTTCCAATCTTGAGTAATTCCATCTGGCGATCAAATTTCTTTAGAGATTCAAGATCTTGTTTATAGTTTGTATATGCTTCCTATAGATTTGCTTCACCAAATCATCCACATACAAAGCAAGAAGCAAAGGATCCCCCTCATCTCTCAGTGTGATTTGCAATAGTGTACCCTTACCTTTTTGCAATTTAAATTAAATGCGAGCATGAGCTCCTTTCCCCTTCTCTTTCCTAATCATCCCAACAAACAAATAATGAAATAATTGATATCAATGGTCATTTAGATATTTAGACATTTAGATATTTTAGATATTTAGTATTTTAGGCAAGTTTTAATTTTAGTTAGTTTCTAAATAATATGGAAACTTTCTTGTTGTCAATCTTGTAGAAAGTTTTCATTTCTTTTGAGTTATTCTCTATATAAAGAGTCTTGGTCTCCATATTGTAATTAATCTTTTTATGAATATACATTTTTGTAACATGGTACTAAAGCTCAGGATGTTTTCTTTGAATTTTTTATAAAAATTGAAGCTCTATCTACCTGGAATTTCACCAAAAAAAAATTCTTGGTTTTTTATTAAAAATCGTGGATTTCTTGCTTTTCGTATGCTGTTGTTTTCTGGGTTTCTGTGATTAAGTTTTCTTTATGCAGAGATGTGTTATGTTGCAGGCGAGTTTCAGTTCCAGTTAAGATTTTGGAGAAAAAAATTTGATGAAAGGTAAGGTTTGCAAAATGGTTTTTACAGTTATTTACAAAAAAAAAATGAAGTTTTGTACTTGGTGTGCTTTTGTCATGGGATTTGTGCTAGCTCTTCACTAAAGGTATTTATATTGTTTTTTGATAGAAAAATTGCAATTTGTAAAGCTTGAGTTTGCCTCATTTTTTGTGCATAGGAAAATGGGAGGGATAGCATCGTTGGCCAACATCATGTTGGAGGGAAATCAGTGGTTCAACAAAAAGAATTCCAATACCTGAAAGCGTAGGATGCTTTCAATTTTTGAGTATCAATGCTTGGATCAGCTTGTTCTGGGTAACTCTACTCCTATAGTAGTGGACAAAGACCAAGACAAGTTTGATGAATGTAACCAAGAAGCGATTATGTGGTTGAAGATATTTATACTGATGAGATGCTTCCAGAAGTATGCAAGTCTGCAATGGAGATTTGGATGCACCTGAACAATCTTCATGAAACATTGGATAAAAGTTGAGCTTTCTTTTTGAAGAATATGTTATTTTCTCTTGTAATGGATGAGAAGATGTCTTTGCGAGAGCATCTTATGAAGATTAAGGATACTCACAATCAACTGGACACTATTGGTCGCAAGATGGAAGAGGATAACATGGTAGTGATTACGTTAAGTATACCACAGTCCTATGAACACTTTGTTGAAACACTCAACATTACCTCCACTAATGTTAACTTGAAATTTGACGAGTTGTGCATTAAGCTATTGCAACAAGATAGGTTGAGGCAGCAGTTTAGTAGTAGTAGTGACGTGGTTAGTGTCGAGCAAGCATTTTCTACCACATATAAAGGCATGTCCACTCAGCAGAAAGGACAGCACGCATCTGAGAAGCAAGAAGATCACCTATCACTATTGTGTGAAGCTTGGTCAGATCCAAAGATTTTGTAGAAAGCACTTGGCCGCTCGAGAGACCAGCCAAGGAGAGTCTTGGCGGCAAGCTCATGCGGCAAAGCAACCTAAGGAGAAGGAATTAGCCTTTTATGCATTTTGATTTGAAAGTTTTTGGGTAGTTAGTAGAATGACCATTAAGGGAGGGTAATACAGTATTTAACATTAATGGTCATTTAGATATTTAGACATTTAGATATTTTAGATATTTAGTCTTTTAGGCAAGTTTTAGTTATATAATTTTATTTAGTTCCCAAATAATATGAAAACTTTCATGCTGTAATTATTCTCTTCTGAATTATTCTCTATATGAGGAGACTTTGTCTCCATGTTGTAATTAATCTCTTATGAATATACATTTGTGTAACACAAAATCCCTAAGCCCATCTTTCCCCATTGATTGGCTATCGGGTAGTCTAATGTATGAGGTGTAAAGGTAAGAGTTGTATCTTGCTTGCATATAGGTAGCAGGAAGCTATTCAAGACACTTTTTTCCCCATGAAAGTTCAGAATTATTTCCATTTTTTACAAGGATTTTCCTACATGATTCCTTCTAAAATATACTCAATAGGAGACAAATACACTTTTAAAAATAATGAATATTGTCATACAAAAGAGAGTCATCAAATCTTGAACATTTTTTGCAAAGAATTTTCTATATTGTTCCTTCTAAAATATATTCAATAGTGTTAGTTTTTCCGGATCTGCTACAAATATAATAGTACTGCTATAATATGTGATATGTATGTTCCAAATGCAACATCCTCATATATATATGAGAATAGGCCATGAATAGACGTGTCCCTTCATGGGACATGTCCATGTCTATTCAATATATATATATCATTATTATATTAATTTCTCTCACATAATAAACTTATATCTCATATGTAATTATATCTCATATATAAATATATATAGCCATAGTTTTCTCTGGCTGAAGCTACCAAACATCAACACTCCCTCTTAGCTAGGGAGGATAAACACAAGACCATTATTATTACACCACTGGCAATCTTTAAGAATGACACATTAAGAATATCTTTGATCCACTATTTTGATATCATGAGTATTGGCCTTCAAAATATCAAGATATGATATTCACCAAATACTCTAAGTAATGGTCTCCAAAATAACACTTGATATTCGCCATGTACCCAATAAGGTAATAGTCTGCAGAATATCAACATATGATATTCACCATTTTGATATCACAATTGAGTATTGGTCTCCAAAATATCAACATATGATATTCACTAGATACTCTTTGAGTAATGGCCTCCAAAATGAATTACAAGATATTCACCAAATACTGTGAATAATGGCCTTCAGAACATCAAGTCATATGATATTCACCGCGTACTATGTGTAATGGCCTCTAGAACATCAATTTGCATAACATTCACCTATACTCAAAAAATGTTTATAAGGTATGTGCACACACATTCTCATAATGGTTACTATAGAAACATCACCATGCATGGTATAATCCATCATGATCTGCATAGACATCATAAGATATCCATCATAATAGAATATTAAGTTATTGTAAAGATAGTCACCTTTCAATAACTTCTGCAAATACAAGTGACATCATTTGGAGATTGTCACTTCTTCATGATGTACACCCGGGGTAGGCCCATTAAAATCATATAGTCACACACAATTACTTTTGAACTCCCTTTGAAAATCAATCATCTAAGCTCCTCAACCAAAGTTGCCTTTGATGAAGTGTCATACTCCCTCTAAATTTGATATGATCAAGATCTTCAAAGATCAACTGAAAGATGTCCTCTATCCACTCCTTCAAACAAATGTGTTAGACTCCCTCTAAACATCAATCTTTTGAGCTCCTTTACCTTAGAAGAAGTGTCACTCCCTTTGAATCTGATATCAGTCTCCCCTTTTCTGCAAGAACGTACTTGGAAAAAAAGATCAAAGCAAATATCTCTTATAGAACGTACTGAAATAAATAAATAAAAATAAGTGAGACTACAATGAGTAGATAAATTAAATACTTATATGTATAAGTTGCTCCAATGAAGGTTCATATGCATCAGATTAAAAAACCAAAAAAATGCCTCCATATAAACATTAAGATTTATCATATTACCAATAATATGAATATTTGATTATTTTATTTATAGATCATTTTTAATTCTCAATTCAACATATGTAGTGTTATTATTAAATTATTCATCTTGGTCGACATTACTAAGCCAATACATGCGTAGGGTGCATGCATGTAGTAACCCGTTGGTTTGTACAAACCATCCATGAATTCTATTGGTGGTCAATAGGAAGTCCTCGATGGCACCGTTCTTGTCCTTCACCTTAGAGCTTGCTTGGTGATGATAATATTTGTTTCTGCTACCATAGCAACCACTATCAATAGTGACTTTTCAAATATTGTCTTAGTTATTTGGAATATTGTCTTGGTTATTTGGAATTACATTCCTTCTACCGAGTTGGGAATTCATATTGCGTGCCTCCTTTCATTCAAGACCAAACTCATTTTAAAATCTTAATGTCGTTAACTCATTTTATTGTTTCGACATTAAGAACATCTTTGTTAGCATAGTACGAACTTAGCGAACAAATCGGAACATAGTGTATTCATCACTGCGATGTTTGAATATTATTATCGCTACTCTAGTAATAGTATCTTCATCCCTGTGTTACAAGAAGTGATTATTTCAAAAGCACTCTATCCTTATATATCTCTCCCAAAATGATTGATTACCCTCTTATATCTTATCAATTGAAAGGAACTGTTTGCAGTTTTGGAGTTACGTTTCATGCCTCTCCATAAACACATCTTTTCACACTCTTGATCAGTTAATGAATTATTATCTTTTCAAAGATAAGTTAATCGCACCTCATAATTATTTCTTATATATTTTAATATGTTAGCCACTAATTATATGGTACGCATGATACTGAAGTCACTACAATATTACACATTGATTATTAGCTTGTTTTTCCCTTTGCATTGATATGATTTTGGTGACTCGGAAATCTGCTCCAGTTGGTCTGCGAACTATCCAGTGTCATTTATCAGCATTTAACAGGAATCTTTTGTATTGTTATCGATTCTACTCACTATGTATTTGTGTTTCCCTTTCTACGATGTATCAATGAATATCAACTTCTCCATGGTATTATGATATTATTTGAATACTCATTACATAACGCTGAAACAAGACTGCTGCAGGAGACTCTTGAGTTTCATATAAGACAAGTTGGGTAGACATGTTGGCTACGATAACAGTGTTCAAGCTGCCACGAGAACTGCCATGATACAGAATGCTTCTTCATTTGCAGTCTGGCTGTGATACAATGTTACTTTTCCTGGATCTGCTGCACATATAATAGTACTGCCATAATATGTGGTATGTATGTTCCAAACGCAACATCCATATATATATTGAGAATAGGCCATAAATCAAGGGACATGTCTATTCATTAATTAGATAATTTATATATATATCATTATTAAATTAATTTCTCTCACATTATAATTTTATATCTCATATGTAATTAGATCTCATATATAATTACGTATAGCCATAGTTTTATCCGACTGAAACTACCAAACATCAACAAATAGAAATAAGATAAGCTTTTATTTAAACTGAATATTTCAATATTGTCATCCAAAAAAAATGCTTTGGCTCTTGAAGATTTGATTGGCATAAAACCCTGAAGTAATACCAGATCGAGACTTACAATTTCTTATCTTTTTAGGATTACTCCCTAGATTTGAGGGACATGTGACACTCCAAAAAAATTCACATTCCACCCCCTCCAATTTTTTTTGTTTTTCCATCCCCTCCATTTGATCATAAGTGTATCAGCCACATTAATTGAATTCTAGCCTATATATCTTCACAGAACTACTACGTCCTTCAAGATTCACAACTGGCATGTCTAGGGCAGATTTTGGACATGACATGGGAATATTAATAAGTAGGAGGTATTTTCCACTGCAAGTCATATTGTGATATTGCTATCAGAATTTAACTGTGTAGTTTTTGAGTCAAACTCATAGACCCATATATGTAGGCAAAAGCCTACAACACAACAGTAACTTGCGGGCCTCTCATGTGAGAGGTCTTGGGTTTGAATCTACCTTCACTTAACATATAATAATAATTAATTCTAACAAATAATAATAATTAGTCTAGGCTTCAGCCGTTTACCAATCAAAAGAACAAAATCTCATAGACCCATATATAAAGAGTAGTGATTCACACATGAATCCAACTCCCATGAGAATAAATGGAACACTTAGCACTCATCGGATCTAGGTGATGCTCATAGAGGTGAAGCACCGGAGTAGTGATTCACACATGAATCCATCTCCCATGAAAATAAATGGAACACTTAGCACTCATCAGATCTAGGTGATGCTCACAGAGATACCTAGATCCGATGAGTGCTAAGTGTTCCATTTATTCTCATGGGAGATGGATTCATGTGTGAATCACTACTCATTATATATGGGTCAATGAGTTTGACTCAAAAACTACACAGTTAAATCCTGATAGCAATATCACAATCTGAATATATCTTGATATAGAGGACTTTCTGAAGGGTCAAGGACAGCTCCTTGTCAAATATAGGATTCACTTGCCTATTCAATTATCCATGCAAATATAATTCCATGTTAGCTGAAACAAATTAAATTTAATTAAATTGAAGTTCATCCAAGCATGCCATCCCTCAAATTTAAGAACTTTTAGATTGAAACACTTCATGATCCCAATGGAACTTCTACAGTTTAAGTGTTACAGTCCAAGAAAATTTTGGCCAAACACATCTCCCTCTCATGGTTAAAAAGCTATATCTGATACTAATAAACTGTTTATCTTGGGCCAATCTGGGCATTTAAGTCTCAGCAGACAGTTGAGTATACAAAATGCTGTTGGTAATTCTAACAAAAATTAATCACATCTAACAACTATCATTACTAGATAGAACATTGTAGCAAATGCTTGACAGTTAAAATGGGAATACCAAGTGATCCAAATTCCTTGAGCTGTACAATTGAAATGATCCAGCTTCAAACAATTCACTCCATTTTGTTTGGGGAATAAGTTCATTTCCTGACCAAATTGCTGGCATACAAATATTCATTGTGTTCCCCAAAAGTGCTATAATTTCTACAGAAATTTCAAACAGAACATAACATATTACATTAATGGAATAAAAGTGCAAGAACCTACTTTCTTTGATTATTGTGCCATCTCTGCACAGTACTGTACCAACCCCAGAGTATACATAGTGCAACAATCCGTATGAGGCCTGCAGCAGAGACTTCAAGAAATGCCATGGTAGCTGATGGCTGAGGAGACATCCCCGCAGTTGCAATAGACAGCATAAACCCATCAAAGTTGCATGTGATCATGAACTTCCCTGACTTGATGCCATTTAAAGTTTTCTCTGCAACCTCTTTAGCATCCATGGAACTGGAAGAAGCTGCTAATAGTTTTGTGATCTCTGGCCTCATTTTGTTTTCTGCAATCAAACAACCATACCACTCTTTCATAATTGACAGACACAAGGGTTTTTTAGGGAAAACAATAATGAAACAGAAGATATCAGTAGTTGTTGAAAGGTATGGAAATAGCATTTTGTTTAATCCAGATGACCCTAAGTTATATTTAGTATGGTTTCCAGTATTCAAACAAATCTCGGTTACAGATACTATCGTTTAGAGAATACAGAAAATAACAGCTTGGTTGCTAACACGCTCAAAGGTCAGCAATGAATGATTTGAGATTGGAAAGTGAAAACAATGTGAAAAGGATAAGAAATGTTTTAATATTCAATTTTGGTACTTCCCATGAAAAAATTGTCAGTACCTCTATGTATGACAATACAATGTATTCATGAACATCGGAAATGTTTAGTACCTTCAACTAGGCCCGGAGTATCTGTATCTGGAGGAAAAATAAGAGAGACACGAACATTATGTGGTATAACCTCCTGCTGCAGTGCCTCAGCCAGACCACGAAGAGCAAACTTACTTGCAGAATATGCTGTATATCCATATACGCCCACCTTTTCATTGACAAATCACAGGGATTAATCTCAGAAAGATAAACACTTTTGACCATCATCAAATCACAGTCTAATTTCTGCAACTGCAGAGTAAAGTCAAATTTAGAACCATGCTGAGCCGAGCAGAACCAAAGGTGAAAATGAAGAATATTATTCTTAATGTTTATTAATGCCATCTCAATTTACATGTTTTCGCAAAGTCATAAAGGACTAAAGAGCCATAAAGGACGGAATTTCCTACTGACCCAAAAACAGAAAGGGCTTAGATACCTCTACCTTGCCTTTTATTCTAGTATGTTTAAATGGCTAGCCTTGGGTTCAAGATGTAATGCAAGGATAGAATTCAGGAGAAATCTATGACAATAAAGGATGTCACTCTGGACTGCCACTCCAGAGATTGTTCGAAATGTTGGGAATGTGAAGCCCAACTGTCCCATGACCCTTCGCATTCCCTTCGTTTCGTACTCTAGCTGAATATAACTGTATAAATACATGTGCATAGTCATGTATTGCATATTGATTGATGAATAATAAAATGGATTCCTTGTTGAGAGTGGAAGTAGCCACAAGTTGTGGTGAACCACTATAACTTCTTGTGTCTTGTGTCTTGTGTCTTGTGTCTTGTGTCTTTGATTATTCTTCTTGTTTATTTTTTATGTTTTAGTTTAGTTGTTATTCATTATGTTTCTCTGCTCATTTTGAATCTACAATTGGTATCAGAGCCAGATTGGCTTGAGCACAGATGGAAGAAGATGAAGTTGATTTCATTATCAACGAATTTCTTGGGAACTTAAACTCAGTAGAGAGTGAGGTTTTGCATGCAAAGAGCAAAAGTAATCACCATGTGCACTGGTGGGATGGCTGGAAAAATAAGCCAACATCTGAACCAAAAGAAAACTTTGAAGATCTCAAATTTCAGCTGAGTGCAATTCTTGAATGTATAGGCAATACGTACAATAAGAAAAACATCATGGAAGAATTGCAGAAGAGGGCAATGACAGACAAAACAGGCAAGTCTGTAAAGGATCTGGTATTGACCATTTTTGAAATGGCTTCTCTTGCTTCTGGTTTCAGCTTCAATGATAAAATTAATTTTGCTTCTAGAGTTCATAGGATGCTGCATGCAAAGTTCCTGATAGAAGAAGATGAAAAGGCAGATGAAATGTCTGTTGTAAAAGATCTAGAAGTTTTTGATATGCCAAAAAATGAAGAGTCTGATGATTTGGTGCTACGGATTGAAAAAGTAGAGGCAGAGTGGAATGCATTAATTGCAGTGGAACAATCTCGAAAGGTCCAAACTATTGATCATCCTGAGATTTGCGAAGCCCACTTTGGAGATAGAGGAGGCCAAAGATGTTAAGTTTATAACTGTGATAATATGCTGGTCTGAGAGTGCAGATTGCACTTAGTCTTCTTCCTTTAATATCATTTCAAGACATTATATATGTCATACACCTCTAAGATGGGTGGCAATTTTTAGTATAAGTTAATGTTAAACTAAACTTAACATATTTGTTAGTTGTGTTTATGATTAGTCATCTTCTTCAAGTTGCAAATTTCTGGAGAGGAGTATAAGCCGACCTAGGGAGGGTCATCTGCCTTTGAGGGACATGCCCTTTGGTCATGGTATTAAAGATAGAAATTATTGCAATTTGAGGACACACAATAATTACAAGTCTGCTCCCTCAAGCAATAATACCAATTCAAATTTATTGCAGAGATAAATAACATTCAATTCAGAATAAAAGTTGACAACTCCTCCATACTTCAGAATATTAAGAAGTTCATTTTCAGCAACCAAGGATATTATACAAGTCTGAATTATTTAGTACAAAATTTACAGAAACTTTACATGGTATTAGAGCTCTGGTAGTCGAACCTAGGCTCTGCAAATTTAAGTAATCAGACCTTATATATAGCATCATTCTCCTATCTTCAATGGCATATATAATCAGACCCGAGGACAGGTTTGATGGGAAAGAACACTTTGATGCCTGGAAATTCAGAATCATGATGATTCTTGAAGAAAATGATGGAAAACAATTTGTTGGTTCAACATCCAAACAACCTAATGTTGAAGCTCATAAAACTATATGGAGTAAAGGAAATAGAAAAGCCATTCAGATCATATTAGATGGAGTAAAGAATGATATTGTACCTATGCTAAAAAAAATCAGACAACATTTGATATGATGAATGCATTACTAAATGCATATGAGGTCAACAATGCAACTAGAGTTCTCGCACTGAAAAGGCAACTAAATCACATACAAATAAAGAAAGGAGAATCAATGAATTCTTACTTCCTAAGGGTTGCCGGCATAAGAGATGAACTATCAAATATAGGAACCATTATTAGTGACATGGAACTAACACTGATGGCTATAGATGGATTACCAGATTCATGGGAAACTTCTGCACAAAAAATAAATGCCAAAGATAAACTTCATGACTTCAACAGACTTAAGGGAGATTGTCTTCAAGAAGAATCTAGAAAACTAAAAAAAGGAGGGAAATTGAAAACAGAAGAAGAAGAACTTCATGTTCTTAATACAAACTCCTATAAGGACAAAAAGAAGCATTTTAAGAAGAAAAGGGGAAATCAAAAGAATGGCAAACCCAAGAAAGATCTATCCAAAATAAAGTGTTCAAGATGTGAAAAGTTTGGATACTACAGATCTAATTGTCCTATTAAACAACAAGCAAACTGAACAAATGTTACCAAGGAAGAAGATAACTATGATCCCGAGAATCATGTATTGTATTCATCACTATCAAATGAAATCTCAAGTAAAGCATGGGTAATTGATAGTGGATCTTCTAGAGATATAACAAGATACAAAGAAGCACTAGACTCTATATCAAAAAAGGTTAATGGCGAAGTCACCATTGGTGATAATTCAACACATTCTATCAAAAGAATTGGAAATTGCAACTTGAAACTAAAATCAGGAAATTCCCTTCTTCTCAAAGGAGTACTCTACGTACCAGGAATAAAAAGAAATCTAATCTCGATTACAACACTTGAAGATGATGGACATAATGTTGCTTTCATGGACGGTAAAGTAATAACCTGGGCAAAGAACTCCTTAATTAAGAAAGCAAAGTTGATTGGTCAAAGAAAAGGGTATTTGTATGAATTAAATTCAAAACCTAGTCGACCCATTCAAGCTTTAATTCATGAAGCTACAAACATAAATGAAATATGGTACAGAAGGTTAGAACATCTAAATTTCAAAACCTTTTCAATTATGGAGAAGATGGTTACTCGTTTACCTAAACTAAATAAAGACCACTCAAGCATATGCAAAAGGTGCACTCTGGGTAAGAACACCAAAAGTCCATTTCATGATAGCACTAGAAAAACCAACAATGTTTTGGAATTAATTCATTTAAATTTATGTGGACCTTAATTCATTTAGATTTATGTAGACCTATGTCTGTTCCTTCTCTTGGAGGATTCTAGTACTATATTTTGTTCATAGATGACTTCTCTAGGAAAACATGGATTTACTTCTTAAAATGCAAAGAATCAGAAGAAATCCTAAAGAGATTTAAATAATTCAAAACATTAACTAAAAACTTATCTGGACATAAAATTAAAACTCTTAGAACTGATAATGGAGGGGAATACACCTCTGATTTGTTTAAAAGGTTTTGTAAAGAAACAGGAATTAAGAGGGAGTACATCGTTCCTTATAATCCAGAACAAAACAAGGTAGCAGAAAGAAAGAATAGAACAATTATAAAAGCTGCTAGAGCTATGATATTTGATAAAAATCTAGAATATTATCTTTGGGCAGAAGCCTCTTGTACTACTGTCTATATTCCAAACAGAAGCCCTCACTCTTACCTTAGAGATAAAACTCCTGAAAAAGCCTTTACTAAGGTTAAACCCAATATAAGTATTTTAGGATTTTTGGGTGCCCCGTATATATCCATGTTCCAAAAGAAAAGAGAACTAAGTTAGAACCCTCCGGGAAGAAAGATATCTTTGTAGGGTATAGTGAAACATCTAAAGCATATAGGGTTTTCATACCTGGACAAGAAAGTATTGAACTTAGTAGGGATGTTATTTTTGAAGAAGATCTAACATTCAAAAGAGCCCTAAGTTCTGAAGAATCTTCTCCTTTACCTAGTTCTGAAACAACATTGGGTTCTTTCTCCTTTACCTAGGTCTGAGTCTGAGTCTCAGAGGGAGAACATAGAAGAAATTGAAGATGAAATTCAAAATCTAAATCTTGGAGAAACTCAAAATTCAAAGAAAAGACCACTTTGGGCAATTCAAACAATCGAGGAAGCACAAGAGTTTGTTGCACCTTCTGGAACAGTCAAAGAAAGCAAAGACCTAAAAGATTTTCTAGTTATACAGCAAACATGAATGATTTGTCCAAATAAGAACCAGCCAATCTTTCAAATGCTATTAAACATACAGCTTGGAAAGAAGCTATGGCAAAAGAATACCAATCTATTATGAAGAATGATATTTGTGAAATTGTTCCAAGACCTAAAAGAAAATCTGTTGTTTCTTCCAAGTGGATATTTAAAATAAAGCATGCTACTGACAGTAGCATTGAGAAATATAAAGCTATATTTGTAACTAGAGGATTCTCTCAAAAAGAAGGGATTAATTATGAAGAAGCTTTTGCTCTTGTTGCCAGATATACCTTTGTAAGAGCAGTCCTAGCAATTGCAGCATTGAAGGGATGGAAAGTACATCAGATGGATGTAAAAACAGCATTCCTAAATGGAAAGATTATAGAAGAAGTATATTTGGAGGAACCTAAAGGATTTGAAACTCATGATCCTACCGTTTTCGTTTGCAAGCTCAAGAAAGCTCTCTATTGGCTTAAGCAGGCTTCAAGGGCTTAGTATGAAAGAAATAATAAGTATCTCACCGGCTTAGGACTCTCCAAAAATGAAGCCGATCTAAATTTATATTATAAAAAAGATTAAAATGATATTGTAATTCTGATACTATATGTTGATGATTTACTAATAACAGGTGATGATCATCTCATAGATCAATGCAAGAAAGATCTAATTAGAGAATTTGAGATGAACGACTTAGGACTCCTTCATTACTTCTTAGGACTGGAAGTACAACAGAATTCTACAGCATTATACTTAATCAAAGGAAGTATACATCAAATATTTTGAAGTGATTTCGAATGTGGAATTGCAAGTCTATGTCATCTCCAATGGAGACTAGTCTACATAAACTTAAAGAAGCAGCAGCAGAATCACCTTCCATAGATTCTACTCTCTACAGACGGATGATTGGATCCCTTATGTACTTGGTAAATACAAGACTTGATATTTGCTATGTTGTTAATGCCTTAAATCAGTTTATGTGTGAGCCAAAGGAGATTCACCAAGTCGCAGTTAAACACATTATGAGATACTTACAAGGCACTCTTAATCTTGGGCTCAAATATGAGAAAGTTGACTTAGATTTACATGGATTCCCTAACTCACATTGGGGTGGAAGTGTTAAAGACAGAAAAAGTACTTCAAGATGTTGTTTCAGTTTAGGATCAGCAATGATATCTTGGATATGAAGAAAGCAGTCTTCAATAGCTCAAAGCTCCATAGAAGCCCAATTACATTGCAACAGCAATGGCCTCTCGAGAAGCGGTTTGGCTAAGGAAGTTAATTGTGGGATTATTTGGGCAAGCCATGAATCCTATGATTATTCATTGTGATAATCAAAGTTTCATCAAGCTTTCGGTGAATCCAATTTTTCATGACAGGTCCAAGCGTATCGAAATTCCTTACCATTATGTAAGAAAATATGGTAGATAGGAATATTGTAAAATTGGAATACATTTGCACTGCAAATCAAATAGCAGACATACTCACCAAACCTCTATCTAGAGTGAAGATAGATCACTTCAAAAAAAGTCTTGGTATGGTTGAATTGTAATTCATTTGTATTCTTTAAATTATTAATGAAATAATTTTATTGTCAGGCTATTGACTATTATGGGCTCCACCATATGTATTCATTATTTAAGAGATAACGATCTCTGTAGTAATGAATACTTGTATAAAAGACACTATGAGAGATGATGATCTCTGAAGTGATGAATACTTGTATAAAAGACATTATGAGAGATGATGATCCCTCAGATAATGTTTTGAATAGTATAGAACTACTATTAGATCTAGGTAAGTTCGAGGTCATTTGTGACTAATAAGCATTTCTATGCCTATTAATTGATCTCTAAAGTAATGAATACTTGTATAAAAGACACTATGAGAGATGACGATCTCTGAAGTAATGAATACTTGTATAAAAGACATTATGAGAGATGACAATCCCTCGGATAATGTATTGAATAGTATAGAACTACTATTAGATCTAGGTAAGTTCAAGATCATTTGTGACTAATAAGCATTTCTATGCCTATTAATCGTAACTTGGATAAAGGAAGAATTTATTCTTCAAACTTTATCCTGTTCTCTAGTAGATCTTAACTCAAGATCAAGTTGTGATATAGGGTTACCAGTACCTGTGAGTCCCAACCCAGACAAATGAAGAATTTAATCATTCTTCAGATTTTATCCTGTGTGTATTGCATTACATGCAATACTGACATCACTAGTATAAGTGATAAGTCATATCACGAGATAGTTATATGATTCAGTATCATGTATTCCATGATGTCATTTGCTCAAGAAGATTCAAATAGATATAGAGTATCAATCTATGCTTATTCATCGTAATTGATGATGCTAGATATGTTATCTCTCAGTATGATTATCAAGTTAAGAGGGAGTGTTAAGTTTATAACTGTGATAATATGCTAGTCTGAGAGTGCAGACCGCACTTAGTCTTCTTCCTTTAATATCATTTCAAGACATTATATATATGTCATACACCTCTAGGATGGGCGGTGATTTTTAGGATAAGTTAATGTTAAGCCTAACTTAACATATTATGTTAGTTGTGTTTATGATTAGTCATCTTCTTGAAGTCACCGATTTTTGGAGAGGAGTATAAGCCAACCTAAGGAGGGTCATGTCCCTTTGAGGGACATGCCCTTTGGTCATGGTATTAAAGGTAGGAATTATTGAAGTTTGAGGACACACAATAATTACAAATCTGCTCCCTCAAGCAATAATACCAATTCGAATTTATTGCAGAGATAAATAACATTCAGTTCAGAATAAAAGTTGACAACTCCTCCATACTTAGAATATTAAGAAGTTCATTTCAGCTACCAAGGATATTATACAAGTCTGAATTATTTAGTACAGAATTTGCAGAAACTTTACAAAAGAGTGTAGCATGAGATCTGAAAAGCAATTGGCAAGTGAGAAGTTTGATTTATGTTTAGATACAGAAGACAGTGAGTTTGAGAGAAAAATAGAAGGAAATGGAGATTCCGAGCAGCCAATTATAAAATCCAAGCGAATATGTACAACAAAAGCCATTTTTAAGATGTACACTGTAGATTGTTGCACTGCAATACCAAGTTATTTAACTGATATTGAGCACAGGAAGATTGTTGCTGCTTGTACTGTGAACCTAATTCCATTTTGTTCGTTACTTAAGACTATGCCTACATCTGTGGCTCGTTTTCCTCAATCGAATCTGCTTAATGTTGTCTTTGTTGATGCTGGAGAAAGTTCTCGATGGTGCAACTCAGAGGAGTTACAGAAGTTTAGTTTAGAAATTAACCATGCAGCTGGACAAGAATCTGCCTTAAAGCTGAGGCTGGTAAAAGGGATTCCTGAGGTACAAAACATTACTCCTCAACATGCAGCCAACGCAGAGGGGAAGAGATCAATACCTTCTGTGGTTGTTTATTGGGAAGAGACCAATACAAGAAACAAGAGTCCCAGGTATTGGGACGCAGTTACCTGCTAAAGAGTTTTTTGCACCAGTTATAAAAATTGTTAAGGTAATGAGGCCCAGATAGATGGCCAAAGTACTCGTGGCTTTTCCTTCCCCTACCCACAGCCATAGAGAAAGCCCTGGTCAAGGACTGGTGGGTTGAGGAAGCGATGCCAGTTCCAGGGAAGGATTTAGTAACATATGTGGGTTGCTGCTGCATGCAGCTCTGTGGCTCTGTAAATACCATAATTGTGATAACTTTGGAGGACCGCCTGCAGATTGGATGTAAAAATCAGGGTGCAGAGAAGATAAAAATAGGATTATCATCTCTTGTAAAAGGCTGTAGGTGCATTAGTTATGATGAAACTGACAAGTTGACGGAGCATAATACAGAAGTCGGTAAAAGAGTTACAATGGACATTGCCTACGTCAGTATGAAAGAGGTTGCAGGGGTTAATAACAGTAATGTTCTAGCTGAGACCTACAAAAGCATATATGCTTGCTATTATTTGGTAGTTTGTCATCACATGGTACAGTTGGTGAAGGCAATATGTTTTGTGATGCAACTCCACGTGGCCTTAGCAATGGAGGTAAATTTTATGGTGGATAATGATCTTGATCTATTTTATGATACTCTGTTAAGGGGGAGCCACAAAACAGGAACATATGGAGTGCATTTTGCACAAGCTGAAAGTTTTATTGGCGAATACAGTCTAATGAATGTGAATGTTGTAGAAGATGAGGTTTTTGATTCAGGTCTATCATGGCAAAGGCTAATTCGTACTGTTTGTGAACAAATTTTGGCGATTCTCAGGTCTTTGACCGGCATGTTACTGCTGTGAATTTAGAAATGGAACACAGGGGATTCAGAGTGCATGGCTATGTTGGTTGGACTTCAAGGGGGAGATTGTTGGGACTGTGAAGCCCAACTGTCCCATGACCCTTCGCATTCCCTTCATTTCGTCCTCTAGCTCAATATAATTGTATAAATACATGTGCATAGTCATGTATTGCATAGTGATTGACGAATAATGAAATGGATTCCCTGTTGAGAGTGGATGTAGCCACAAGTTGTGGTGAACCACTATAACTTCTTGTGTCTTGTGTCTTGTGTCTTGTGTCTTTGATTATTCTTCTTGTTTATTTTTTATGTTTTAGTAGTTGTTTTTCATTATGTTTCTCAGCTCGTTTTTAATCTACACAAAATACATAGGCATACTATGATGATTAGAAGTTTTGTTTTCCAATCAAATGGTTATTCCCAGGCATACTAGTCAAAGCAAGTTTTGTTTTGTGTGGTCTAGCTTTCGGATAGATTTATGCGTAATCAAATATGAACTTCTGCAAAGGATGCCAAGAGGTCACTCCATACTGTCTAATTGTGTTTGCATGTATGTAATGTTGGACTCTCAATAAACTATATTGGAACGGAGCACACTACATCTATAACTCAAACTGGAACTATAAGAAGCTCCTTTGTCATATCTGATGTCAAGGCCAAAAGTGAGGGGTTGAGAGAGATGTCAGTGAATTGGGGGCCATCTTGGTAGAAACCACTATAATAAGTTTTCGAGAAAATTACTGTTGTAAAGGGTAGTTCCCAATTATATATGACCCACTCTTTCAAGGCTAAGGAACTCATAACATTTATACCGTCTCCTTGTCAACGGCTTAGCCAACTTGTGACATATTAAGCGATTTCTAATCGAATGTCTATCTAGATATATTCGTTCGAAAAAGCCTCGTACGAAAGTGACTAAATGGAGAGAGTTTTCATGAAATTTGCATGGTACCTGGCCAGCCTGAGAAGACATCAAAGCAATCGAACAAGGCAGCCCATCCGTCCTGTCCTTCATGCGAGGAAGGGCAGCTTTAATCAGATGAACAGTTCCCATAAAATTGATGTCCATCATGGCCTGTATGGTCTCCAGGGGCTGAAGATCCAATTCTTGCGGCGTATAAACGCCGTGATTGCAAATCAGCACGTCTATGGGCCCTGCTTCCCCCAATGCTTCCTTCACCTGTTCAAAATCTCTCACATCCGCGCTGAAAATGCTGATTTGTTGCCCCGTGGAATCCAACACTTCTTGTCTGGCTTTCTCTAGCTTGTCCTGATTGCGTGCGAGGATCGAAACCCTGGCGCCCTCTTTGGCAGCGGCATGGGCCAGAGCCAGGCCTATCCCGCTCGATCCTCCTGTTATGAACACGTGGCGGCCTTTGATAGGGACCTTTATCGGCCGTGGTTGAGCTATGAACCACAAAACAGCGAGAAGGATAAGAGGAATGAAAACCGGAAGGACTAATACTACCAGATACAGGAGACTCAAGGTCGCCATTGATTTACAGAGTGTAAGCTATGCTTCCATAGATTTCGATACCCAAAAATATAAATGTCGATACAACTGCACCAAAGCAATAAATGCTGCTATTTAAGTTGATGAAGATCGTAAAGAAGAGCGCAGTGATTTGACCTGGCTTGCCAGCGCCCTGTCGGGATCGAATTCAAAGCCGAGTACGTTACCGTTACATTGCGTAAATCGCAATGGGGCCACCAGAATGTAGGTGTGGTTTTATTGTATAGTTTATTTTAAAAGTTTAGACTTGCAATATATATTGCACGGCCTGTATTTTAGTGGTTTCATATATGTACTTCTGAATGACTGGTAAATATTAGATTAGGTCAAGGTTATCATGGGTATTATAGCATTTTGTGTACTTTAAATTGGGAATTCGTTATTGTAATGAGGTAGTTTTAGATTTATTGAAATATTTGGTTTTGTTTTTTTTAAATAACTTATTATATTTTTATAAAATCTATCTTAATAGTCAAGTTGAGCATTGTGAAATAATTAGGTATGTATGGATAAAAAGTGTCATTTAGATGTGTTGTCTTATACCTACTTATATATGTCATAATAATTGATTATGATCTCCAACCACTTCTAAATTCCTCCAACTAATCTAATGCAAATTATTCTAAGAACTAATGCATTTTCCTTTAATAATTTTTTTTATCAATAGTGGTGGACATACACTATGGATACTAATAAAGTTACTCAACTTCAACTAATGTCTACAAATTTTGCTAAGGCCACAAGTGTGTGGCTATTGGTATATGTCAAATAGATTAATGACTTTTAGTTAGCATTTTCATAAAAAAGAAATTGTATTGGACCCCCCTACTTATGTAGCTTTGTTGAAACGCAATGGCTATGTTGTTTGTATTGATAATTTGGAGAGGGAATATACTCATTGATGATGTTTTAGTGGGTATGGTGACATATTTAATATTTCTAATAATATAGTATTTATGACTGAGAATTTGGGGAGGAGTTTTGTTGGTGTGCTTTGGGATGTGATACAACGTCTCCTTAGAGTTTGCATATGTGCTTGCATCCTTGCTTCCTTCATACTCTTGGCTACGTTGGTGCTTGCTTGGAGTCCTTTCTCGACCTTCATGTGGTATTTGTGGTTTTGGTTCTTTTAGTTTTTCTTTGTGTTTCTTAGGTTTAATTTTGTGTGTCTTTGTTTCTTGCCTTGGTTTACTCTGTCATGTTACCAATTTGTTTGGCTTTGGCTTTTGAGTACTTACGCTCAGTGATTCATGCATGAAATTTTAGGGATAATATTAATGTCCATGTTGATTTGTTGTCACCATTGACCTTTAGTTAGAACTTTCGTCATAAGGTTCTAGTCGAACAAGTATATATAGCTAAATAGTGAAATTCTTTGAGATAGATACTCTAGTGAAACATTTCTCATGTTTCACTAAAATAAACTTACAGTATTTCTTCAGGAGTCTAAGGGTAATTTTTGAGGAAAGACTGCCATTTTCTTCTCAAAATTCTACTCAAATTGTTCATCACGTTAAAAAGAAGCATTGGGGTAACATGTCTTATACATAACCAATGAAATCCATCTAAGCAACAAAACCTGGTTAGAAGTAAGTAAAAATAGTGTCCTGGGAGGCTTATTACCCTGATTGGTGGCATTGGTGAATGTCTTAGTGATATACAATTTGGGTAACTCTAATGGGTGAAGTGTTTCGATAAGACATCTTTAGGTCTTGTCGAAATAGATATTCTTCTAGCATGGGTCATCAATGAAGGTCATACTGAATTAACATGTGAAATTTATAGCCAAGAGGAGCAATGAGCATCGACAAAGTAGCATATAGGCCTCCTCGATGATATTCACCAAGGAAACAATGGTCATTGGAGGAGGAAAAAAATACATGATATGACAATGAAGGTTCCTCTTATGGGATTTTCACATTAATATAGGTTTTGCATATATCCAAAGGACAATAGGGAATTTCAATGGGATTGATCTCTCATTCAGTCGATGAGTAGTTATCAGTCTAATTTGAATAGTCGATAAGATGTTTATGCATCCCATCAAAGTAGGTGTTACCATTAGCAGTGGGCCAACATCCTTAGTGGGGTTTGCGACATGGGCGCAAATGTTCCACACCTATCAATTGAGACAACATAGAGGATCGAATTATGATTGGTTCTAAGTGCTAAGAGAAATGGAAGAACAAATGACTTTGATCCATGATTGCTTGAAGGAAGCAATTGACATGAAGTAGAGTTATGAAAACATGAATCATACTTTTAGGCAATTTTATGTGGGGGATAAGGTATTTGTGCATATGCCCAAGCATAAGATTTTTATCTCTTTGGATGAGTTATCTAAGCTTGCATCAAGATATGTGGGACCTTTTGATGTATTGGAAGTTGTCAAACTTGTCACTTATCAAGTTATTGTACCACCAGCTCTAGCACATATCTATAATGTCTTTCATGTGTCTTTGCTTAAACCATATCATCCTACTGTGTCTCACATCTTGGAATGGCGCACTTTATAGGTTCGGGATCCGGGGTGATGTTGGTGCAACCTACCGGCCTCGTTGATCAACACACTTTTACGGTATGAGATGTAGGAGTTTTGCAGTATAAGGTCTAGTGGGACTAGTTATCTATCAACAGTGCTACTTGGGAGGATGCCGATGATATGAATCAATCCTTGCTGCATCTTTTTGCATAGACTTTTTTCATACTATTTTATTGACATGTTCTATTGTGCTCATTTTTGTTGTGCTTGTGTGACATCAAGTCGATGTCTTTTCCTAGTGTGGAGGGATGTAATGCCTCGACCTATGACCACCTACATTCCAAGATATTTTATACATTTTATTGTGGTTGTCTTAGACTCTATGTTGCAACCTTAAGTAGATGTGTTTTGTTGCATTATGATATATTGTTAGTCGATATGGTTAGATTAATCGACATGATAGATCTTTTGACTAGACTATTAGGTCGATGTTATCTTTCATGTTTGACTCTATGACCTTGATGATATGTTAATATTGTTCATTTTTTATGTTCGCATGATTATTGATGTTTTGGTGATATGGTACCTGATATGGATTATGATGTAATAATTCAAGTTCAAAATTTTATAATGTTGTGCATATGGAAGAAATATGATGATTTGATGATGTTTCATGCATATTTAAAATGTTAATGAGATGAATTTTTATAAAGATTATGATACCTTGTGGAGTACTAATTCATTGGCATGTTATTGAGCGTTTGAATTGTGCAGCCTGGTTGATGTTGAGAGTGTGGTTGAGGTAGAGGAGACTAGCTCCTCAATAGGGTTGGCTCTAGATCATTTGGTGTACCTAAACACACAATATAGACATTATATGTATTGTGTCCATGCAATTGTTTTTATCTCTAACCCTAATCTTAATGATAATACATGTGATGATCAGTAATTTATTATTTTTATGCATATAGAGAAGTAGTATTAAATAAAATAAAGGGAAATGATTTAATTAAAATTTGAAGTATTATGCATAAGTATAGAGTGCTTAAATTTTTGTGTATCACATTAAATGATTGAGAAGGAAATAATTTTTTGTATGTGAGTGGAAGCATGCCACATGTAAAACAAGTGAAAATTTGAAATTTGTCTTATTAAATGATATAGTTAAACTAAAACACCTCAACCTAAAACTTTATGGGAGAAATGTAAAGTTGCATTTGTTAAGGGACCAGACGATAATTGGAGATGTCATCTGGGGGGGGGGGGAGGGAGTTAATAAGAACCGAGGAAAGACAGGGAATTTATGACATGGAAAATTTGTGTTATTTTTAGTTTTTTGGGGAAAAGAAGGGGAATTACATTTGTCAATCTTTGGGTTGGGAAAGAAGTTTTTTCCTTTTATTACATTATATCCAAAGAGTATTAATTTATTATCTGCTGGAATAATTTATTCGTGAGTTGCAATTTATGACTGGAAACGTTGGGGAGCATTATTAATTCAACTCTTGTTTTGGCGGCTGATAAACTCTAGGTTCCACTCTTACATTCTATCTCTTAACTAGATGACTTTTAAGTTCTAGATAATTGCAAAAACCATTTGTGGTGTTGGGATTAATGCTCTTGCTTTGGAAAACATTATCATAGCTTTGAATTAACTACTTCTTTTCCACTTTCCTTACTATCTCTAGTCTCTTTATGATAGTCAATAGAGTGTTGTAGGCCAAAACATAACAACATTTTCCTATGACTTCTATGTTTTTGTGATTACAAATTACAAACTAGTTGGGTCATGAGAGTGATTGACAAGTTCCAAGTTTGGAGTGAATATTTTATTATACACCAATGATAGTTTTATGACTCTAAAACCGTGTTTTTTTTTCATAAGAAGACATACATCTGCAATTGCTAGTAATGTATATGGAATTGCTCATGTTTTTTATTTGTATGTTTGTTTGTGTGGTAATTTTGGACTACGAAGCGCATGCTAGTTTAAGCAAGCCAAACTATAGTGCTCTTATGTTTCCCTGTCAAATGGTATCAATTTGAAAAATAGATGGGGAAGATGAAATTCCTATCCTTTAGATTAAATCATAATATTGATTTCCATTGGTGTGATATAAGTCTGAAATTGTAGAAATGTGAATGGAGAATGATCCACTTGCATCTTATTGAATAAAGTATGGATATATGTGATCTTCATACAACAAACATCACATGAGACTCAAACATTTATTTTTAATAATAATATTTAACTTGGCTATGACTTGTTGTAGTTGTAGTGTGAATTAGGAAGATAATGTTTTTTTCAGTACTTCATGTTATATGTTGGTTGCCTAATCAATATGAATAGTCCTGTTATTTTTGTCAATAGCTTGGTAGTGGTAGAGTGTTGGTGTAGATATGTATTTACTATTTACACTTACTTAAGTTTACTTAGGTCAGTGCATTATTTTATTATTTATTTTGTGAGACACTTAAGAATTTGTGTACCTTTTTGGGTTGTCATGTTGACAACACAGAAGTAGGCAACTCTAATTCAACACATGGTGTCTACAACACTAGAGTTTGCATCATTCACTGAGTTGTCATATAGACAACATAGTTATTCGCACTCCCTTTTTAGCACATGTTGTCTACAACATAGATTTGTGTGATACACCCTTGTAGGCTTATCCTCTCATCATCACACTTACTTATGTGCATAATGGAGGATAACCCATATCTGGTGCACATGTGCCTGGTTGTATGACTTATCATGTAGTTGATTCTTAGGCATTCTAGATACATCTTAGAGGCCTTTATATACAAGCACTCCTATTGTACTTTAATGCATATT
This sequence comes from Cupressus sempervirens, assembly GCA_028749045.1. Taxonomy (NCBI): domain Eukaryota; kingdom Viridiplantae; phylum Streptophyta; class Pinopsida; order Cupressales; family Cupressaceae; genus Cupressus; species Cupressus sempervirens. The sequence goes on from CM053791.1 coordinate 830,882,068, forward strand.
GAATTGAATACATTGTTATTTCGATCATACTCCTGTCCAGTCTACAGTTGTGCTTGTGTTTGAGTTCTTAGTTCTTGGGTGAATTTTGCCTTAAGGCAAATTCTTACATGGTACCAGAGCTGGGAGATTTTCTCTTCACATAATCGTTCAAGACCATTGTTGCTTCAACACTTTAGCTTGAATCTGAAGTACTACAGAATTTGGGAGCGTCTAGAGCCAAATCTGACCTCGCCCTTACGTCTAGAATGTTGATTCGATCAAAATCAGCTACCCTAGCCCAAAGTCAATTGTGAGGCAAAAAAATTTGCAAATTGGCACCTAGAGGCCCCAATTTGCAATTCCAGTATGATATTTTTTAGATCTACAATTTAATTTTTCAGATCTGATTTTATTTTCTCTATATTTTTGTCACAATTTTATTGCAAATTTTTTTTGCCCAATAGGGCTATCAGAAAAAATATATTATAGAACCGGACAATCACAACTTGGCCCTACAATTTGGGAGGAACTTTTCAATCGACGGGCAACATATTCTATTCATTCAGCGACAGCACCTTACCGACGAGCATAGATATCTGGCATCAAAGTTTGGCCACCAACACCAGACAAAGTCAGTGACTTCAACTCCTAACACGTCTGAGCTCGTTATTGGATCTTTGTAGTGGCTTGGTTTTATACAATTACGGCTTCAACATTCCCACCAATGTGGGATATTGTTTGAACAACCTGGCGAGCATGTTTTTTAATTCTCTGACAAACCCATACATCTTTCGGTCGTGTTTCATTTTCCAGTGTCACAGACAACCACTCCGGTAATCGCTACTCCCCGTCAGCACGACTTTTAAACTCTAGCGTCGGCATTACGATTTTGGCCACAACACATTGAACCTCTGGTGACAAAGACACTATCCCAATCACCGGTGCATGAACCTTCCTCCCAATGGCAAAGGTCTTCTCTGGCCCACATAATAGTATATTTTGGTGACATCTTAATTGTCAGCTTGCGACAACCTGTGCAAACCCCACCCACTGCAAGACATGTGGCTCTATACCATTCAGCCACGTGGTGCCATTCTAGCTGCCCACTTGTCCGCCACGCAGAGAAACAACAACACAAGTAGACACCTAGTCAGCAATTTGACGAAGCAAAGTCGTACAACCAGCTATCGACCAAGTCATCCATACACATCAGCTCCATACGCCATGCCATTTTTTTGTACAATTTTGTACAAGTCATACGATTACCACGTTATTGACCGAACAGTCCAGTCACCCACCACATCACCCAGGCGCTATTTTTTTGCTAACATCATCATTTTACAAGGTTAAAATTGACGGTCATCTGACTGTCAAAACCAAGGATTTTATAACTACTACAACAATTGTTTGACTGTCAAATTTAAGCTAGCAGTTTTCCTTCTAGACCCCTCTTCAGATGCAGTTTTGATTTAGCAACCTAACTTTGTGAGGCCATAACTTAGTCATATGGACACCAATTCAAGTGCATTTTTTTTAAAAAATTGGGTAGAATTTCTTAAAATTTCTAGTGGTGATGTTCTTTTTTGGTTTTGGTGCAAAGATTTTCCAAAAATTGCATTTTTTGGCAACTGTACCTATTTAATCCTTCATTTTGCAACTTCAAACACTTCGTACGGGCTCATCTGGACACGAAAATAGGTTTTTTTTTTTGAAAGTGTGTATTTTTTTGGTCTACTTCGAAATCTACAGTCAAATTCTAGGGTTGTGTGGGCAAAAATCTCACTTTCAAAACTAGGGTTTTTTCTACATTTTAAAGCTTTGATTACTTCTCAAAATTGTTGTACATCTGAGTTACAATGCTTAGTGATAGAAAAATCAAAAGTCCACTTTGTACTTTTTGACAAGTGGCCTATTGTAGGCACACTACTTATAAAGTGTCAAAAGCATCTTTTCGGGGTTTTTTTTTGATTGAGTAAAAAGGGGGATTGTGTTTTGTGTTCTTGTGTCTCTCTTGTGTGCTCTTTTCATTTTTGCATCATGGGTTCACCTAAATGCCCACTTCTAACTTCACATAATTATTCTACATGGAAAGATATTGCATGGAGTAGATTAATGGAAAAAGGTTACAGTCTTTATGTTGATGGTACGATTACCAAACCTACTAATGTTATAGAACTCATTGATTGGCAAAAACAAGACCAACAAGCTTTAGGAGCTATCAGGAATTGTGTACATAGAGATCTCTTCTTTTACATTGCCAGTTGTAGAGAATCCAAACCAACTTGGGATAAACTTGCAACATTGTATGGTAAGGTGGATGAAGAAAAGAGATTTCAAATTGAGAACAAACTACTTATCTTGGATCCGAAGAATTTTGACACAATTCAAGATTACATCAACAAAGCCAATGAGTACAGGGCACTACTTAAAGATTGTGGAAATCCCATGAAGGATGACAAGTTGATTCATCACATCTTGAAGAGGCTACCTTTAGAGTATGCTTCCTTTGTTTCGAGTTATAATACTCACAAGTTGACCATGGGAAGTGCTTACCAGAAGCCTACATTTGATGCATTTGCAGAAATGTTGATTGTTGAACAATCTCACTTGATAGATTTGGGACTTCTCACGACATCAAAGACCAAAGCCTTGGTGGCTAGTGATGAGCACCAATCAAGTCAAGGAGGAAGAAGTTCTAACAAGAAGAAGAAGAAGTAGTGGAAGCAAAAATCACAGTCTGAGACACAACAATCCTCCTCAAAGCAAGGCAATTCTTCTTCCAACAAGAAGGGAAGTAATGAAAAGAAGGATAAAATTTTTTGTGCATATTCCAAAAAGCCAAATCATGATGAGCATCATTGCAAGACTAAAAGAATCGATGAGTTGGAAAACCTACTCAAGAAGAACAAAATTCAAGTGCCAAGTACTTCCAAGGATTCAACTTCAACCTCTTCAAAGGGGAAAGGGCAAGCACTTATGGCCAATACAAGTTCTTCATAATGGATACTTGACTCAGGTGCCTCCTATCATATAGGTTCTTCAAAGGGAGACTTTTCTTCATTGAAGCAGTCACAAGTACTGCACATCTTCATAGGAGATGATACCAAAAATGGAAGTTGAAGGGAAAGGATGTGTGGAAATGGACAATGGGGAATTCAAAGATGTTCTCTACATTCCAAACATTAGCTCCAATCTCCTCTCAATTTACCAAATCACTCACCTAAGAGATGGTCACAAAGTTGAGTTCCTACCAGATTCAGTGATGGTGCAAAGTCTAAAAGATGATTCATTGGTTGTAGTGGGGAAAGTCAATCATGACAAGAGGCTTTATTCCTTCTCCCACTTTGTGCCTAAGTCTCCTTGTCAAGCCTTGTTGACTCACTCTAATTATCAAATCAAACTATGGCATGAGTGGTTTGGTCATCTTGCCTTTGGCTACCTTCAACAACTTTGCTCGAAACACATGGTCAAAGGTCTACCTAACATCAACTTTTCTAAGGATGAATGTTCATGTCATGTTTAGTGGATATGCATCTGGAGGAGAAGTATGATAAAGGGAAGTCTTCTAGAGCACCAGTTGTTCTTCAATTGGTTCACATGGTTTTAGCAGGACCTTTTGTAGTGACTTCAATTCACATGGGTCTACTTCCTTCATCACAAGAATGAAGTGGTTCACAAGCATCAAGCCTTTAAGACTCGTGTTGAACACAAATCAAGGAAAGCCATCAAGGTTCTACGAATAGACAACGAAAGCCAATATGTAAATAGAAGACTTAAGGACTTTCACAAACATGAGGGAATTGATCTTCAAAATCCACTAGCATTCAGTCCGCACAAGATAGATGTTGCAGTACTAAGGATTATAATCTTAAGACCATGGCAAGTTGCATGATAAAAGCCAAGTCTCTTGATCCAACACTTGAAGTTGAAGCCATTAGCAGTGCTACTCACATACTTAATAGGTCTCCTCATAATGCCCTAGACGGGAAGACTCCTTTTGAAGCATGGTGCTGCAGAAAACAAGTTGTGGGTCACTTCAGAGTCTTTGGTTGTCCAACATGGGCAAACCTATCTTCTAGGGGATGCAAGGCACAGTCACCTCAACCTTGTACTTTCATCGGTTATGAAGACAATGTGAAGGTTTACAAACTAATGGATCCAAAGAATCATGAAATTGTTGTGGAGAAGGATGTACACTTTGAGGAAAGTTCACTCTGATCCTCTTCGCACTTCATATAGTGTGAAAACTGATGGTGACACTAGCAATAATGCTTCAACAGATTCAAACACGTGGGGTTCCATCGACAGTTGAAGCGAGAGGTCACGACATCAACATAGTCCACATGCATACATTGCCACAATGATAAGTCCAGCAAAGCAGGGTACCTCTTGTTTTCCAGCTCCAACTTCAGTTGATGACTACATGACAAACATTGCAGGTTTGTTCGTGGAGTCACATACCATAGATTTGAGAGAAAGCCTTGATGATTTATATCTTCTCTTTGTTGAAGATGATCCTTCTACATTTTTTTCGAGGGCTCACTCTGACCCTCGTGTCCATTCTCTACATGATCAATCTTTATAGGTTGGCGTGATTGTGGATCCTTATGAACAAAAGTTGTCGGAGGTCTCTTTATCAGTTGAGGAGACAAAGGGTTCATTGGAATAGGTTCAACGGGCATCCTTGCTAGATTTGCATTCCTTACTTTTAGCACAACTAGAAGGGGTGAACATTAGCATCAAAACAGGGACACTTGAGCAGGTTTTAGGGCCACCATACATCTTCAGGATTGTACCTTTGTCATTGTTTCTTCCAAAGGGGAGGAACATCATCCAGCATTCATGGACCAACTTCTTCCTTGGAGCAGCAATCACTAGTCGACATTCTTCATTTTGGGGAGAGGGCGGGGGACTACAAATTGTCTCTCTTCCTCTTCTTTCTTATGGGGGACTTTTTCCTCTTATGAGGTCTTGTTCTTCTCATTCTTCACTATTGTATATACTCAATGTATGTCGTAATGGGGGGGTCTTGATTACTCCATCCATCCATGCATCTAGTTTTTTCATCTCTCTTTTTGGGGGAGGGTTTTTCCCATGAGGTTTTCCCTCTTTCTCCACTTTATGAGAGACTGCATTTTCATTATGTGCATGGGTACCTAACATGGCCTAGTAGCTAGGACCCATCATGCATATCATTCTAGTTTTCATAAGCTTAAGGGCATTCCCCTCAGTTGCACTTAAGGGGGGGTGTTGGTGTAAATACGCATTTACTATTTACACTTACTTAAGTTTACTTAGGTTAGTGCATTATTTCATTATATTGCATTATTTTATTATTTATTTTGTGAGACACCTAGGAGTTTGTGTACCTTTTTGAGTTGTCATGTTGACAACAAAGAAGTACGCAACTCTAATTCAGCACATGGTGTCTACAAAATTGTAGTTTGCATCATTCACTGAGTTGTCATATAGACAACACAATTATTCGCACATGTTGTCTACAACATAGATTTGCGTGATACACCCTTGTAGGCTTATCCTCTCATCATCGCACTTACTTCTGTGCATAATGGAGGATAACCCATATATGGTGGACATGTGCCTAGTTGTACGACTTATCATGTAGCTGATTCTTAGGCATTCTAGATGCATCTCAGAGGCCTTTACATACATGCACTCCTAGTGTACTTTAATGCATATTGAATTGAATACATTGTTATTCTAATCATACTCCTTTTTGATCTACAATTGTGCTTGTGTTTGAGTTCTTAGTTCTTGGGTGAATTTTGCCCCAAGGCAAATTCTTACATAGAGATTAAGTTCTAACATTTCTCCTAGGTAATGGTTGTTATTAAGGCTGATTATTTTATGATAGGGAACCTTGACTTTATTGTATTTGTCGTAGGTTAATACTCCTATAATCACTTATTCTTAACTAGTGATTAACATTTTCTATTTCAACCAATTAAATGTAAGTATTTTTTGATTTTTTAAAATTTCAAATGTTTAGATGTGAGACTTCTAAGTTATAAAATTATTAAAATTATTTTTGGTTAATTTGATTGGTTTATATATTTGGGGTCTTATGGGAGAGAATTTGAAGGAAGCACCAGTCCTATTGTATGACAATATTTTAGGATGCAAAAATATATAAAAGTAGGAAACATATATAACAATTTCTCAATTTAAATAAAAAACAGAAGATTAATACACTAGAATACAACCAAGTCATAATAATAGCATGATGAATTAGAAATATTTTTATATTAAAAAATATTATTTTTAAAATATTTATATATGTGTACTTCTAAAAAAAAAGAAATTTTATTAATCTTTTTAAAAATATTATATAAAAGTTTTATAAAATATATAAAAATATTAACCAAATATAATTTTTTGATAGATAAAAGGCCCAAGAGCCATGCTTGTTTTGTAACTTTGAATCTTTAATAATTTATTGATATCCATAGTTGAGACTTCCAACATCTTAAATTTGTACTCCTTATATTAATCTGCAAAGAAATGTTGACTAATATCAAGTCGTTAGATATATATAAGTTATAGATATGAAAATTTAGCTTTAATTTCTCAGTCTTAATTAGTTTGAATGTAATAAACTTTTTTAGGAAAACTTTATGATAATATTTACATAGCAACAAAAGAGAGAAACAATAGTATTTTATTTCATAGATGATTATGAGTTTGACAATTCATCAAAGGGATGGGTAGGTAATATATTCTCAAGATTGATGTTTTCTATATCTTCCCAAAGTCCTACCTGATCTTCTATCATAAATTTACCTATCCATCCAAAGTCAAGATGAAACCAAACCTGCAGGAAGTACATTAAGAAATCGACATTTCTTTCAGTAACTACCTTCCATTTATTTAATCTTCTACAATCTTCAGAAAAGACTATTGGAAAAAGTGGGACGTTGTTTCTCCTTAATATATTTTTGTCATAATTGCAAGGTTTCAAAATCAAACATTCTTCATTAATGTTGATTAGGAATTTTTCCAAGTCACCTAAGTAGATACTTTTAAACAATCTTCTGTGCAAAGTAAGTCTATCCCAATTTTTTTTAGCTTCAACTAAATAAACCATGGCTAGAAACATAGAAGAAATGTTTGAAGGAACTCTGTATTTACTGGTGTTGAAGATGAATTCCTTCCCCAAGATTCAACAAACTACCCTGGTTACTAACAAATGTGTTGACAGAAGCATGGCTTTGATCACAATACCCAAAATAGGTCCACAAAGGTTGTTTGGTTTGAAGGCCCTCAAAGTTAAATTATAGTTTCGATCTTGATTTTGAGGACCTACTCAAAGATAGAGAACTCTCTTCTTTAAATATGTTGTCTCAAAAGAACAAGGGACTAAAAACTAAGAGGTAAAGAATATAAAAAGACAAATAAGTAAAACCGATTAGATCTGGATGGAGGAGCCAAAAGGAAATCGACAAAATATTAATCAAATATTAATTGAATGATAATAAATCATTACAATTAGCTTAATGTTTCTCTTAAATAAGTATTAAATTTTTATCTTTACTACTCTACTCAGTTAAATTATACAACAAATACAAGCAACCACATGACACTTGTTTATAAATATGGAACTATGAGCTCGAGAATAATCTTAAGCAGAATTCATGTCCTGCGTATAAACTTCTAAATAAAAAATGGTATAAGAAAGGTTGTTTGTCCTTTTCTCTAGTTGTGACTTGTATAATCAAAGAATCAGTAACAAAATTGTAATTTGTTTTCTCAGTTGTTAAGGGGAATTCCACCATAATCTAGATTGTTTATTTTTAAAAGCATTGTTATTAAATATTAATGCAACAAAGAATTTTAGCATAGGTTGACAAAACCAACAGTCCCATTTGTCTAAGGTAGAAACTCATATACGAAAAAATCCCAATCCATTAATAACAATCAATCTCTACTAAATCTCAATAGGAAAACTACATGGCATATTTAATATGATTTATAATAAAATCTTGTTCGATGATAGCCATCGTCCAATAAATTGGAATGGAGGAAAATGTGAATAAATTCTAAAACGCATTTTAACCATGCCTTGCCATTTTTATATATGAATAGAGTCTATTTTTTTTTTAAGGAAATAGAATAACCACCAAGAAAATAAGTCTAAGGATATATTGCTTAACACTTGATTGTATGTAGACAACTATTTTTTATTTAACATTATTCTCTTGGCACTGGTTTGCCTTCCTTTTATAGCATTTGTCCCGTTTCTATCAATGTATACTTTGTTAAACTATTTACTTACTCCTTAAACATGGTTGTGCGAGTTGTAATTTATTTAATGTTTATGTTTGGAATGCATGGTTACTTTAAATACTCCATTCCACATCCATTGTTTGTTTATAGATTAGTCACATGGTTGCACCAGATCCATCTAATCCAATCGTTATGAGTTATAGGTTCTTCGGGCAGGGTCGAGGAGTTCTTCATGTCAAGAAGAACCCCATGCGAAGCTAACTATAAACCACTCTATGGTTGGGTAGTAAAAGCACCTGGGCCACACTCTTATCTCGAGGTAGCAGACGGATCTAGTTTTGAGACTTGGGAGACAAGAGCTCGTTGATAGACCTTTGTCGATGTCTTTTCCTTCTATTCATGAATGTAAGAATGTTATATTCATGTATTGAATATTATCTATATAAAGATCAGTATCCCATGTATAAACTTTATCATTAAGGATCATGATGTATGGATGTAATCAAAGCTTGACATATTGATCGACTATTTGATGTATTTTAATCACGTGGTATTTATGATGTACTTATACTTAGCTTTTCAACATATTTATATTGTAAATTTTTCTTTATTAATTGATTGGAAATATTTATTGTTTTGACACTATGCTCTTTGAACTTTGGCTTTTCTTAAGACTCTTTCCACTTTTCTTGGAGTTTTGCATATGTGGCATTGTTGGCAAAATGCAGTCTTTACACATGCAAACAATGTGGCAGAATGAAATAGTATGACAAATACATTGAATGGTTGTGTGCATTATTATTATTGTACAAGATATATACAAAATGGATATGTCTAGAATACATTAAGATTATTTAGCAAATACAATTGAGAAAAAATAAATTGACTCAATAACCTTTAGAGCTCGTTGTCCCCACTGTGAGTGTGCTCATATGGATGCATAGAAGAAAAAGTAAGATACGCCTGCAAAACATAAAATCACATAAAATCTAATTGGAAGTCCTTACCAAAATGCTTCAGAACATGCATTGAAAAATGAATCATAACTAGCCTGTAGGAATAGTTTAGCAATAGAAAGCCTCAAACTAATGTCTTCCCAATGAATGAAATGTAATGGTCATAGAGACACATGCAATCCAAAAGCTTAAAAGCAAAGTAACATCAAGAGTTGTAATGCTAGATTTTATAACGTGTCTCTGCTAACAATCTTCTAATTATCACACAATGGATTTGTTGAAAAACCATGGCACAGGTACCACTATAGGATTTAACCAACTTTTTTTGTTGTTAAATATGCTATTGTGGACATGCATGGAAAGTATCAAACATTGAAATGAGTGTGAATGTTTAATAGAAATGCTTCACAGTGAGAGTGGCAGTGAATTGTGCTACTAACAAATTCATTGATGATGATGCACAAGTTGTTGAAGAGGAAACCAATCATACAAAAGGGAGGATGCACTATTTCTTTCTTTCTTAGTAAAATGAAGGCATTGATAGAATCAGCGTCAAGGATGGATACACTTAGAATGAGAAGTTTGGTAGGTCACTTTCTAATACTATCCTCAAGAACCACGTTGGGAGATCATTGCTAATAAAAACAAGTTTGGGTTCTTGTCCTTATATCGATCCTTAACCTTATGTTGAGATGTAAAGTCCCCATCTTTTTAGCATATCAGTGGAGTTCTTAACCTTTACATTCTCTGAAGGCTAAGTGGAGAAATAAGGAGAAATTGATTAAATTAATTTCTTATAAAGTCAAAAGTCAAAAAAAGAAAAGAAAAACAAGTGACTTTATATTTAATTTATTTAATTTTTTTGGAGAATGCATTAATTATTGTACTGCAAGGGAGAAGCTTCTAGGAAGTGCATTAATTATTGGGAGGGGGAAACTTCTAGAGAATGCAATTATTAAATATTTTGTTTAATTATTGTATTGCAAGAGAGAAGCTTCTAGCAAGTGCATTAATTATTGGAAGGGGAAAACTTATAGAGAATGCAATTATTAAATATTTTATTTCCTTCTACTAGGGTCAAGGAAAAGTATAAAAAGAGGTGAGAGCTTCATTGTTTATCATCTGATTTTGTGAATTGCATTTGATATCAAGTTGGGAGAAGAAACTAAGGTTTTCGATTTCAGCTAGCCATTGGAGAACATCAACTCTTAAGTGTTGCAACCATTTGAGGTGGTGAAATATCCATTGAATTTGGTATTTGGGAGAGCTTCAATTCAGGAGTTCTATTTTGTGCTTAAATTGGAGAATAAATTTTGATTGCTATAGTACGCATGCAGGATGCCGCACTATAGTGACTATGCTTGATTCATTTCCATTCTTGGGCATCACTATTATCATTGTACTTCATCAGCATATGATTTTGTTATGATAATTCAGAATAATTTTTTTTGGCATCATTGTTACATCTCATTTCCATGTATTTGCACTAATAATACCAAAAGAATTGCATTTGACTATTAGTTCCTTGAGGGGTTATTACAGTGGTATCAAAGCTTGCTTGCAAAGTGTTTGACAAGATGTCAAACAATTGAAGTATAAAGATTTTTTTTGGGTGTTTGAAGAAGTTATAACCTGTTGGGGTTATTACATGAGAGTCTCTATGATCATGAAACAAAAAGGAAATACAATTTCATTAGGACTCAATACAAAATTTCACAAAGATACAACTAGAATTAGATTTCTTTAAAGGTTAATGCATTCACGCTTCCATGAAGATAAATAACTACTTCTATAATCTAATCACGTAATTTGTTGGATGTTATGGGTTGGAATTATTCATTCATGCTAATATTGATGCAAAGCATCCTACATACCAAACAAATAATAGGATATTATGATCCATTCATCATCAAGTCAATAATCCCATTAATTAGAGGCATCTCATGAGGCAAAACAAAGCATATTTCCAACACAAAAACATCAATTCTTCTCCATTTACATATCCTAATTTCTATATCTGATTCTATTATTCATAACTTTTAATCCTAAACTTTTCCTGCCAAACCATTTGATAAAATTGTTCCAAATTAGGAATACTAAAACATATCCAAAGCTGATCAAAAATAATAAATCCATTACAAGTTATAGTCTCTGCACTTAGACCCATTTTCTCTGTCATAAATCAGATGTAAAACTAGAAACCCTATGTAGGGAATCCAGTAACTTCCTCAAAGTGACTCCAAATGAAACCAAACTAATTTCACATTGATTCTATATGAATATATTTTCATATTATGCAAGCCATTAATTCTTCCAATTCATAAATCATTTTATGCATGCAAATTTGTGCCCACAATTCCATTGAAGATATTAAAAAATCAATGTCTACTAAAAGATTCACAATTTCCACAAATCTTTATAAAAACAACCCAAACCAAAGGGAAAAAAGAAGTATTATTTGTATAGCTTTCTAATGAATCCATTTAGAGGTCATAACTCATTCATATGTATCAGTGCCAAGTTCTGCAACATGACTGTTGTTAGGCAATCCAAAATTTGTAAATAACCACTTTCACCAAAATATGCATAACTTCTTCTTAATAGAATGAAATTAATCCAAACCAAAAGAAGAATGAAGATAATTCATTCTACTATTCAAATATATAACTTATATATGGGTTTCATGTTGCAACTATCTGTACAAAGCCTAGAAATGGCATAAAAATAGTGAATAGAAATAGTGAACACCAATCAAAATAACTAGGAATGAATGCACAAAATAATACCAAAATGTTCTCTTCCTTCTCATTTTGATTTGGAACAACCAATACATGGTATTTACAAAATTTTAAACATTTGGAAACCATCCAAATACTCCTAAGACCTTTCACCTTCTCTCTTGCATCATATTTTTCATATTGCCACATTTTATGACAATATTTACTTACATATTTGACAACTTTTACAATTTTGTCTTTCAACCTTACATTATTATTAAAATTGAATCAAATTTACTTAATACATCATAAATGACCAAAATAGAATAAAATTGATCATATTATGAACTCTGGCCTGGTATTCTTGTCTTCTTAGGTGCTCCTACACCACACTCCCTAGTTTGAAAAATTTCCATGTCCCATGGAAATGCTCTGGTGAGAATTTGTAAACAAATTTGTTGCCTCTTTGTCTTCATTGTTGGATTGATTTCTCTGCTACTTCCTCTTTATTATTTCAAATGTGACTCCTATCTATAGATTTTATGCTGGTTATCTCCAAAGTGCATCTCTCATCTGAAGTTCACTCCTCCATGCTGCTACAAACACCAACTTTTGTTCCTCACCTGAGAGTCCTCTCTTGCCTCTCTCCCTAATCTCTTGGCGACACACAGTAAACCATCTCCTATGGCCCTTTTGGTAGACGTCCATGTCCACCTATCTGCAGTGAGTGAACTTGCACCTGCAACCAAGTAACTTCACAACAAGAATCCAAATACCCAACACTGCCTGGTGTAGATTGTCTTCTATCTACACACTTAGAATCTTTTGAGCTCTGATACCAATTTGATGCAAAGAATCCTACAAACAAAACAAAAAATAGGATATTTCTGATCCATTCATCATCAATTCAATAATTCAATTAATTAGAGGCATCTCAAGAGGCAAAACAAAGCATTTTCCAACACAAAAACATCAATTCTTCTCCATTTACATATCTTGATTTCTATATCTAATTCCATTCTTCATAACTTTTAATCCTGAACTTTTCCTGCCAAACCATTTTAAAAAATTGTTCCAAATTAGGAATACTAAAACATATCCAAAGCTGAACAAAAAATAATAAATCCATTACAAGTTATAGTCTCTACACTTAGACGCATTTTCTCTATCATAAATCAGATGTAAAACCAACAACCCTGCATAGAGAATCCAATAACTTTCTCAAAATGACTCCAAATGAAACCAAACCAATTTCACATTGATTCCATATGAATCTATTTTCATAATATGTAATCCATTAATTCTTCCAATACATAAATAATTTTATGCATGCAAATTTGTGCCCACAACTCCATTGAAGATATTAAAAAATCAGTTTTTACTAAAAGATTGATAACTTCCATAAATCCTCATAAAAATGACCCAAACCAAAGGGAAAAGAAGTATTATTCTTATATATTTACAATGAATCTATTTAGAGGTCATAACTCATTCATATGTGTCAGTGCCAAGTTCTGCAACATGACTGTTGTTAGGAAATCCAAAATTTGTAAATAACCACTTTCACCAAAATATGCATAACTTCTTCTAAAAAAAATGAAATTAATCCAAACCAAAAGAAGAATGAAGATAATTCATCCTACTATTCAAATATATAACTTATATATGGGTTTCATGTTGTATCTATCTGTACAAGGCCTGGAAATGACATAAAAATAGTGAACACCAATCAAAATAACTAGGAATGAATGCACAAAATAATACCAAAATGTTCTCTTCCTTCTCATTTTGATTTGGAACGACCAATACATGGTATTTATAAAATTTTAAACATTTGGAAACCATCCAAATACTCCCAAGACCTTTCACCTTCTCTCTTGCATCATATTTTTCATATTGCCACATTTTATGACAATATTTACTTACACATTTGACAACTTTTACAATTTTGTCTTTCAACCTTATATTATTATTATTAAAATTGACTCAAATTTACTTAATACATCATGAATGACCAAAATAAAATAAAATTGATCATATTATGAACTCTGGCCTGGTATTCTTGTCTTCTTAATGCTCCTGCACCAAATATAAAGATTCTATATAGATGATGTAATGATGGTTATCAAAGAAAAGAGAAGCAAATGAAGAAAGAGAAGATCTTTGACAAATTCTAACTTGGAAGTTACATTTTCAACAAACCTTTTTGTAGCATCACTCATTCTAATTGGAAAGGTTGGGATTTGGCTCTAGTTTTTTTTTTTTTTTTTTGAATTTTGTAAAAGTTACGATTTTGGGTTTTAACTTTCATTTGTGTAAAGTTAGAGTTGGTTGGAAAAGAAACACTTCAACTCAAAGCGAAAGGGTGGTTACAACGAGGCCATCTTATAAGCCTATAAAATATGAGGCTTATGTAATGCAAAAGGGGAGGAATTTTTTTGAAGGGAAATGCTAGAGAAATTTGTAAAGGGAATTTTAGGTTGTGTATTGAGTGTTCTTGAACTTGTAAATTTTCAAAGAAATAATGAAAAACACATTTGGTCATATGGCTTGAATGTGTCCAGCAATTATAATTACTTACTTCTCCTATGTTAAAGTTAGTAATTTATCATGTAATGGTACAATCTAATTGTCCACTATGTAATGAATTTGGCAAATGTATTCGTTTCTTGGTATCTAGGTTCGAATATGATGGGATAACTTATCTTGTTGTATGTTGATTTCAGTTATTCATATATTGCCTTTATTATATTTATGTTCTAAATTCCCCTTGTAAAATGTTATCCTTTTGGAATCTCATGTGCTATTCGTATGTCTAATGTTTATGTTTCTTTCATCCTTCACTTTTGTGTTCTATCATTTTCTACTTTCAGGAGAAAAGTACAAAAAATACCAAATGCATCCATCTTACGAGGGAGCTGCCACTCTTAAATGTGAAGGAAAATTGCAATGTGACAGTGACCAGTTACTGTCTATCAAACTGTTGGCACAATTATCATTGTTTACATGACACATAAGGTTAGATTAAGGGATTATTTCATAGTGACAAATCTATTTACCGACAAATATATATGACCCATCAAACATTCCCTATTTTGACAAAAGCCTTATGCTTTGAATCGTCTTGCTCAAGTTTCTTATGTTGATTAATGACATTTTATTTTATTTTATTTCATAAAATTTATTTTTTACATATTATTTAAATATTTTTATGAAATAATAAATATACAAACGAAAATTATATTAAAAAATTAATCTAATTATAAATTATTTTATTAATATTTTAACTAAGAATAATAATAAATTTTTTTATTTTACACTTTTAAATTCTAATTCTAATTACTTATCCCTTGAACTTCCTTGGATCAAGTACTAGTTTATGGAAATCTACAAGTAGATTGTAAACATATGATAAATGTGAAAATAAAAGAAATTTAAAACTATTTAAATTTATTTGTTTAATTAATTAGATATCATTCAGTTGTAATGAACTTGTGATATGAATATCAGGATTTAACTGTGTGATTTTGAGTCAAACTCGAAAGAAACTGTGTAATGAACTTGAAAGAAACTTGCTGCAAGGCAGCGAGCAACAAATCTGTCCACCGAACGGTCTACGCTCTCTATATCTTCCCAGGTAAACCAACTGAACTACAAACGAACTCCCCTCTTCGGAATTCGCATTAGGTGCCTTGAAATACTGTTGAGAATTCTTTTCTTATTAAGATGGCCGAAGGCTAAATACTGGAAATCCATTGACTAATAGATCAAACGATTTTAATTGAGCTGTCAAAGTCAAATGTAGGCAATGAAATCGTAACAATCCCCAAATAATTCTTCTCTATTTGGTCCTCGTCGAGACGGGGAAACACATTCGATAATGATTTAAGGGGCTATCGCCGGCGAGGATTCAATTGACATATGGAACATTGATTTCGACGCCACAAGTAAAATCAGAAATCTATATCCTCTTCTGTGGTTAGTTCCACTGCCTTAAGTGAAACCCTAAAGAGTTTATAACACCCTCTTCCGGAACGTCTATTAACCTGAATCAGGCCGAGGCATCAAATATTTATTTCTGTAAAGATTGTTGTTATGCATAGATCGGGAGTTGTGATGGCTTGGAACGTGTTTAAGTTTTGCACGCTGCTGAGGGGGCTCGGTTCTTTGATGATACTGTTAGTGTTAGGGATCGTGGGAGTTACATATTACGCGGTCGTTATAGCCAATTACGGTCCGGAGTTGGCCAGTGGAGGCTTGGAAACAGCAATTTCTTTTCTTGTATTGGTGCTTTTTCATGGTCTGGTGAGCCATCTGTCTTAATTCTTTTATGAGACTTTTATTATTATTATTACTATTTTTATTAGTTATATCTCTTTCATTTAAGGGGTCAATTGAAGACCACAAGGTAACAGAAGGTACCATTTAGCAGTTTTGGTTATGGATGGGTAAATGTACCTGCATAATCAATTTGTTTGTATTTTTTAATATATTAAAATTTATAAAACTGTTGTACGTAATTTTTAAATTAATTAATAAAAGTGCATTTTGGCCCTTCCAGCTAAAAAATTTCAGGAGGATTTATTTTGGGGCAGGATATTTTATGATTTATTTCCAACTATATTATTTTTATAATTAATAAATTTGAAGGTAAAATCTAAAAAGGAAGTGCGAAAGAGACGGAATGCAAAATGTACTACCATTGGGAAATATTCGGTTTAGTAGTGATTGCATGAGTTTAACCGCCCTCTCCATACACAGCTAAACCTACAAATCCTTAACAATAGGTGCTCCTCTGTTTCAGGAGAAGATATAAAGTTAAACTGTGCAGTAGGCTAATTAAAATCGTTTCGTGGGACAATGAGAGCTTTAAACAAGTCAGCAGTAAGCAGCTCAATAAGACAATGTTGTATGTGCTGAGGCATTATTAAAATTCGTAAATGCGGGTCAGATTGCAATTGCCAGGACCTTGTCTATATCTTCGTTACACTATAACCTTGTGTAGTTTGTGATCATTAAATACACCATGACCTCAACTTTTGCCTTACTGCAGTACCTTGTCCATACTCTCCTTATACCACAACCTTTTTCTCTATTCACTCATTGTGCCACAACCTCATCCATGCTCCTGTTGCACCATAACCTTGCCCATTTGCTTGTTGCTGCACAACCTTGTTTGTGACCTCGTTTCACCACAATCTCATCTTTCTACAACCTTGCGCATTTACTTGTTGCTCCACAATCTTCTTCACACCATCGTTTTGCCCTCATTGCACCACAACCCTGTCTGTGCTCTTGTTATGTCACATCCTTGCTCATATGCCATGACCTTGACCATGTCCTTGTTACACAATGACCTTGTTAGTCCACATTCTTATGCCAGAACCTTGGTCCCATCTTCCTTTTTCCAATATCTCCCTCCCTCCCCCATCCTTCTTACACCTCAAACTTGCTGCATGTCTTCATTGTACTGCAACTTTGCATCATGTTTGTCATATAACAATGTTGTTGCATGTATTTGTCATATCACAATCTTGCCACATTTTTGTCATACCACAATATTGTGTCATGTACTTGTTATACCACAACCTTTGCCACATATCTGGCATACCACAATTTTGTTGCTGTATTTGTTATGCCACAACCTTGCCACATGTTTGTCACAAAACAATGTTGTTGCATGTATTTTTTATACCACAACCTTGGTGCAAGCCCTTTTATACTACAACCTCTCCATATGTGTGTTGAGTTGTGGGTCACCTTATTTAGGTGATGGTAGTGTAGAAAATGTTTATTTGTTGTGAAATCTAGGAAAGAATAAATTTGCGTTTCTAATATCAAGTTTAGGGGATTAAGAATTTTAATTTGCATGCAAAATTTCTCATAGTTTGTATTCTCAAAATCGATTAATGTTTTGTTTTTGATCATTGAATTTTGGCATGGCTTATTTCGTTGCTGTTGACCCATTGTTGCTTCTAAGTGGTTGATAAATTCTCTTTTACAAGTGAGCCAACTAATGCTTCTTAGCCAAATACGATTGTGGCATTGGAGAATACCTTGGTAGCTGAAGCTTGAACTCATATGCCTAAGGGGAGATTTTGAGCACTAAGCCTTATTAATAGAAAACTAAAAGTATAAAATTGAGAAGGTTTCCTTTGGTAATTGTGACATAATATCCACAATGAGAAAATAGTTCACCAAAATTGTTGCTTCTAAGTGGTTGATGAGTTCTCTTTAATAAGAGAGCCAACTAATGCCTCTAAGGGAAATATGATTGGGGCATTGGAGAATATCTTGGTAGTTGAAGCTTGAACTCATATGCCTATGGGGAGATTTTGAACTCTAAGCCTAACTATTAGAAAATTTAAAAGTATAAAATTGAGAAGGTTTTGGTTAATATTCTGACTTAATGTCCACAATGAGAAAATAGTTCACCAATCAGACCAGTTGCAATTTAGGCATAATGGTAACAAATAAATATTGATGCAGGTTCTTTTATGTTTGTTTCTTGCAACAAACTTGGACAAAAAAGTTTTAATCAATTGTTGGCAGTGTGTTATTCTATAAAATCCATATCATCCTTTCTGTGCCACTTATTGAAAAACTATTCCTATTTGGACCTTATAGCTGGAATCAATGGATGGCGAATTTGTAAAACAACAAATAATGGACATCTTCATTTAGGTATTTAGACCTGACCAAAGATTTGTCAATTCAAAAGAGAATGCTTCATGTTTTTGTAAAACCAAGGGCAAAATTAAGTTCACTTTCACACACCTTTAGTAGTTGTGTCGATAACTTAAGTGCGTGTCTTAAGATTTTCTTTGAAGACATAGACCAAGCTAGATTTGAACCTAGGACTCCACTAGATCTTCCCTATGCAGTTCACAGTTGTTAATGATCTATCATAGATTTGGGCTTTCCCAAAGTTTGGATCTAATTGGTAATATGGTCCCCTAAAATTTAGTAAGAATAACATTTGAGTCCCATATTAAGTTAGTTATTAGAAATTGGGACATTTGGATTACAACTTATCATGTGCACCAATTCCAACACTAAAAAAATACTTATGTAGGCCCATTGCCACATTCCATTCTAGAATCCATCCTAAACCACAAGTTGTATTTTAGTACAGAAAAAAATGGTTTTTGCTCTCCCTTGTACATGTTCTTCTTATTGATACATTTTTTATTTTTTTACAATTAGTCAATTACTTTATTGCATATTATGCTTCTAGGATATTTGTTTTACTTTGGTAGATATATTCTTGGATAGGTGATGCCTTCATTGCTCATTAGTAGACATTTATTAGAGAGGTAATGCACATTTAAGTGTAGTAGTTGTGCTTTCCTATTTTGTTGGAGACCTATAGTATACTTATCCTTCACCCTACATTGGTTGTACATTCACATCTCTTCTTGGCACATTCTACATATGCCCATTTTTAACTCACTCTCGAGTATTCGTTGTATGTTATCTCATTGCATCACATCTTCTACTTTGGAATAGCTATCAATTTGCTTTTTAATATCTTGGTTTGTTTGCCTACATTGGCAAAGCTTACATGATATTAGAGTGATCTCAGCACAATTAAACAATCTGACATGGTATTAGAGCATATTGTACAAGATTTGATATGGTATCAAAGGAAGATAGAGTTTCAAGGCTTGCCGGTCTTGTCATGTCCCCAAATCTTAATGTAATAATTAAATTAAATTAATTAATTAATTGGTCCCATAATTTAAATAATAATAAAATAATTAATTAATTATTTTAATTAATAAATATGGGGCCCAAATTAATAAATAAATAAAATAAATTAATAATGTCGACCTGTTGTAAATCTCTAGACTCTTCTTGGAGGCCTTTATTGGATCACGGACTGGATTTGATTTGTCTTTGAATTTTGTGAGGCTCAAGGCTGAGAAAGTTGTGCTTAGTTTCAGAGGTGAAAGACCCTCCCTGTTCTGCTTGTTGTAGTTTCAATGATTTAGCGCTACCCTATTTTGCTATTTGAGGTATCGTTCGGATATGTCATTGTGTGCACCAGATTTGTCAATTGTTGCTAGTTGATGACTGCTCTATATCTACTCAGATCTTGTTTGATACTTATGTAAATTGAAGTATTGGATTTGAAATTAATATATTTTGTGTCGCTAGCTTTGGCGACAATCCATTTAGTGTTTGTGCAATATGGGTCTATTACTTGTTTGTCTATACAAAATTCATAATCTCAGAAGGTGAATTGTAATTGTATTTTCGTGATCGCTTTGATGGTTCCACCAAACTACATTGGTCGACTGACCCACTTTCTTATGTTGCCCTTTCTCCCATTGTATGACAACCGTGGTCGAGCCTCAGCATCGTACGACCTCCAACATCGAATGCCCGACCATTACTTCCCCCATACACCCATCCAATCTCCCCTTACCACACCCCTCTCCACTGTATGCCCTCACCACTCCCTCAACACCCTCCATACAAACACATCGACCGTACAAGCATTCCCAACACTCATCGTACTGTAATATCCCTTTCTAGATATTTTACTAAAAACCCTTAATATAAATGTGCAGATTTAAAACTGAACAGAAAACCAATATTTGATATAAATTCCAGAACTTTAATCGATTTGTAACTAGCAGATTCGCATACAAGGAAAAAAACTCAGAAAAGTTTGTTTTTCCTCCAATATTCAGAAGTACATATATAAACCAGGAGTTAACACAAATAACTGCCAAATATGTTATTGTATTATATAACAACAATACAATAACATGCAACAATCCAAATAATCCAATCTTATAAACAGAAATAACAGTCAGATTGGCAAATGTAGATTAAACTTGTAAGAAGGCTAGGTTTGCGTCCAACCTCCAAAAGCTTCTTCAAGGGTTTGCGTCCTCGAAGAGATAACCAATCATGGTTTCTAGCTCCTAGATTAATATTTGTTTATAAATATTATCCTCTTCATATCTCCCCATGCGGAGCCTGTTGCACCTTTATCACTTTTTCCAATGTGATGCATGCCCTTTTAGGCAATGTGGGATAAAACACTTTTTTTGTCCTTTAGTCACTTAAGTGAACATAATACCTTTTTAAAAATAAAGTAACAAGTTAAATGAACTTTTAAAGTCACTTAGTCAGTAAACCATATAATCATCAGGCATCAAAATAACTGACCAAATGAACTCGGATAAGCACGTGCAATAGCTCATTGGAAAGCTCTCGGTGAGACGCTTCCAAACCAACACTGAGATACCAAGAATTTTGTGCTCTGTTTACTTTAGTAAGCATGCGGACAACCAGCCAAAATTGCTATGGTGGATCGGAAACTAGAAATGTCTAGGCCAAATCTCGAACTGAACCCCGTAAAGAAATTTTTTGCCCCCGAAACCTAGGCGAAGTGAGACGGCAACACAGAATTATAATGTTGCAAAAAAAGGGGACATTACAAAGCCTCCCTTCTCAAAGATTGCTTGCCCTCAAGCTATCTGCTCATACCTGCAGAAACCAAATGCCAGGATCCCATACTTGCCTCGAGAAAGAGGTTCTACTCCTCAGCCGATGTACCCCGACATGCATCTTCCCAAACTTGGAATGATGAAACAGTACAATAGGGATCAATGTGCCAAATAACTGAATGCCAGGATCCCATGTTTCACCAAAAAGGGACACCAACTACCATGTGCTGCTGCCCTGTGTGCCAATTCCCTCAGTCAGAATGTATGCCTCACTCCATGAGTGACCCTGCGAGTCTCTACTGTCAAGTGAAGATGGGAGCTCAACAATATACCAATATCCACCCCAAGATGATAGCAACCAAACTGTCCACCTAGCTCCCCGATAAAAGGCAATACATAGGGATGGTCCACCTGAATCCCAAGTGAGAACTCGTGTGCTGTTTGAGATACCACTGACCAGCTCCTATAATATCTGTATTGATGACAATGACAGATCTGGCCAATCTGATTCCACCACCATATCACCCTGGTGAAAACGGAGTAGTCCTAATCTTTGGAACTTTGATGTGTCAGAAAGCTGAAACACACCGATCATAATCTTGTGACTGTGTAACAACACAACATAATCCACTAGATGTAAGATACTATTAACACCTGGATCCCCGATCACCCAATTAACATGATCCTGGGTAAAGGAAAGAGTGGTTGGTGAATCACCAACATTATGAATGCTATCACTGTCTTCAATATACTGTTGAATAAAAATTGTAGACATCTCATATGGAACGTAGGGTAATGTATGTTCTCCTCATTCATCAACAAATAATTCATTGATTCCTGAAGGCCAAATAGAATCAACGAATATACTACTAGCATACACAAACAAATCACTGGTAGCTAGAATATACCAACAAGAAAAATCACCAATCAACAAGTAGGGCGTGGCCATCTCATAAGAGCTGGGTGATAAATCTCTAGGTAAGCTGAAAAATCCCTCAGAGCATGCTAAGGATCAATCTGAACTTCCTACTCCACCATAAGTACCCTCGCTTATGTCAAAGTCTTCATAAAAGGAAGGTTCCCCATTAATTGAAATCTTTGAATTATCCTCACTTGTTGTATTGCTAACCATGTGCTCATGTGAAAATGTACAACTGCTGTCATAAAAATCTGAATTTCTAGACTCATCAACTTGCTGATCCATAGAATTTTTTTCATCATAGAAAGTCTCAGATGGGGAACACGTGACTGAATTACATTGTTTGCCTTCACATCTACCCACTTTATGAATTCCTTCAATGATTTGCGTGATTTCTTGTGCCCTTGAACCACAGTTTTCTTCATGCATGGCTGCCCTACTCGTTTGATTTTCAGCCTTGTGGATGGAGTAAAGTGTTAAATTCAATTGAAGGCATAGCTCATCTATCTCCCTCTCTTTGTCCTTTCCAAATTTTATTGCTAGATCCCTATCCATTAATAGTTGCAAGCAATCATATTTTATCATTTTCAAAGTTAAAAAAATAGTATGTAAAAGAGGACTTGTGACACCACATACATTCCCATGTCTCTCTTCTATCACAATCTTCCGCATGAGATTCTCAATCAATCTGGAAGAATCGTCCATCCTCGTCAACACTTTGACAAGCTTGTCCTCTTTGACCAAAAGCATATCCAATAAGTCAAGGAGTGATAATGGTTTTTGGCCATCTCCTTCGAACACAAGTAGGCTGTTATCCATAGAATCTTCTAATTTTTCATCACCTAGGGAGACAACATTTTTAGATATATCCTCTAACTCAATGTGTGCTAGATCATCTATCTTGCCAACATTGCGGTCCATTTGCTCCTCCTCAATATGTGACATAATTTCCAACATAATTTCCAACCTAGTATCATCATAAAATTCATCCAAGTTAATTTCCATGTCGCTAAATAAGATGTTGGTGCTTTTCATGTCTAAATAAGATGGGGAGTTGCCAACATTGGTGGTTTGGTCAACTCTTCTATATGAGCCATCAACATGCTCATCAGAAGGACTAGTGTAAACAACTCCATAAGATACTTCTATCTCCCAGTTACCTATTAGTATATTTGAGCCATTGTTAGTATTTTGCATATTATCATGCAAAGGTTTCTCTTCCTTTTTAGTACTACGATCAAGTTGATTAATGTCTTCCTTATGCAAATTTCTATAACTGTACTCCGCAAGGAGATCTTGAGCCCAATCATAGCATTTGTTTTCTATCGTATCCGTCTTGTTTTGCAGCTCTAACTGAAAGTCCATATAATCAATGAAAGTAAATTCTTTTTGAAATTTTGACGAAAATTTGTTATAATCATCGTACAGTCTCCTTACTCCATTTTTAAGATCGAGTTGGAAGTCTTGGGTTAGTTGGTGCTACCTGTTTGTGTCTTTCAAGACATATTTAGGTTTCTCTGGAACTGCATCTTTGGGTGATTTGTTAGCATTTTCTGGACAATCTTTTGCAATATGTCCCTTTTCTCCACATTTACAACAGCCGTGGCCTCTATGACGATATTGATTCTAGATTTTAGATACACTCTAACTGAAATCTACAGTCTTTTCTCTCTGCAGGAAGTCCATTTGATTTAGCGCCCCCATTGTTTTGGTTTTTGCTGCCACAGAAAAGCCCTTTTGATACAACTGCTGCTTTGAAAGGTAATGCATCTGAAAATATTAGGATAACACCCAATGAAAAAGAGTCTAGTTGTAGTTCTCTCCAAGATTTGTTACTTAGTTCACTTAGCGAGCTCAGTACCACTAATTACAGAGATGGCGATAGTTTGAAGTATTCCACATCTGGGAAGACCATAGGGCTTATTGTTCATATCCATCCACATAAATCTTTGAAGCAATTGTTAGAAGAACAACATTATTTATATTTAGGTTGTTACAAGCACCTGGATATAGCAAAAGGTTTGATGGAAGAATTTGTGCAAACTTTGGGTTGGGGAAAACCATGTCTTTGTGAGTATATTGGACAACTACTCTGCACTTCATGCCACTTAAATGAAACTTTAGTACTGCCAGCTCGAGTTCTGCAACACTAGGACTTCACTCCACGTCTTGTTTGTCAGTTATCAAAATCATATGTAGATTCCATTTATGACCCGCCCATGCTTTGTGATAGTGCAGTTAATCCCTTTATATTTTCGAAGGTACCTATACTAGTTCGTATTATGGAGATGCGAAAGAAATTGAGCAGAATGCTTGCATGTATGCGATGCCCATCTCGAACAACAATACAATGCAATCTTCCACCAAATAGGATCAGACAAACTTAAACTCAATATTCATATCATAAAATCTATAACAGTAAGATGATATTACTCCAGCCTGTACTCAGAATACGAAATGATAACCTGGTAGTATTGAAAATGTTTAGATAGTGTAGAAGGAACATAAGGTAACAGACCGTGTTGTTGTGGGTAGGTTGGGCGAGGATTACCATTGATATAACCTTCAAACTACCATCGATCCCTATACTCCGACCAACTATTGCCTTGCTACGTCCTTCAACAACTGTTCCGACGGAATGAAGCCTTCTCAACCCGTGAAGGGGGAAATGATCAATGTTGTGACCAACTGTTTATGTCGTGGGGACCCTGGATACAACCTCATCGTTCAACTCCAATCGCAACTCGTGCATTTGAAGAAAATCTGACTCCCGTGACGTGGTGAGGAAATTGGGGTGATGTATATGCGTGAGTTAATCTTCAACCCGACACCAGTTCGTGTGTGTATTCAGCTCGGGCAAGAACTGTATTGGTTCGAATACTATACTGAAACCACTGAATTCTGTACTGGAACGTGATTGGGAGAGGTAGTTGATTAACGTATAGTAATGCCACTAGATTACGTAGCAACTGGAGTTCTGTCCTCGTCTCAGCAAACACTACCAACATTCACGTTTTGCCCTCAAATGCCATCTGCAACCTGCCACATGTTGGACCTGACTGTTTTGTTTATCTCATTCATTTCCCTCTTAGCCGCGACTGGAATACTGTCCATTACTGGTAGATGGTGATAACATTCCAACTCCGGTTGCCCTATTCTCCTTATCTCCCAATGTGGCCACTCCTTCAATGACATGACGTCTTCAAGGAGTTATATCTGTTTGAAACCTGTCCAAGCAATCTTGTAGGTGATACTCCTGTGTATGGCGTTACACATAAACCAACCCGACTAATATCTCCAACGTTGTATCTGTTGTGTTTTGACTGTGATAAAACTCAAACAAAGTCGACTATACTGAAGGACAATGCTTCACGTGATCATTACGTTACCTTTCTGTATGTAGGGAAATCGCTTCACACCCTTTGCCGTCCAACTCCCACACTGCTGATTGATGTCCGAACGCTGGTATCTTTGGAAACTATTACTCTCAAGAAAACTTTGACTTCTTTTCCTTCAATCGGGAATACCTAGCACATTTGTTATTGACCATCCAAAGTTAATGTTGTAGGATTTTCCAAATGCTATGCTCTTGAAACAAATAATTTGCTCCCAAAATATTAATTTATTCCCAAAAACATTACGAAGACTGCTCAAAAATTTACAACCCACGATATCAATAAAGTTGGTCTTTTAATCAAGTTTCAGATTTCAATTCATTGTTAGAATTTTCTCGAAGATTATTCATTCACTGCTTCTTCTGCAAAAATTTACTCTCTTTAGTAGTTGGCAAATCTACTCTTTGTCTTCCTTGTTCCAAAAGCCTTATATTCTTCCAAAAATATACTGAGAACTTAAAGCACAATGAAAGAAAATAGATATTTCCTCTGAAAATTACTTATTGATTCTCAATATTAGATCAAACTTCAATACTCCTAGACTGAAATTCAAATTCTCATGAATGGTCAAATGTAAACTGTGCAGGCTGGCAGGATACACAAGCTCTGATACCATTGTAATATCCCTTTCTGGATATTTTACTAAAAACCCTTGATATAAACGTGCAGATTTAAAACCGAACAGAAAACCAATATTTGATATAAATTCCAGAACTTTAATAGATTTGTAACAGTAGATTCGCATACAAGGAAAAAAACTCAAAAAAGTTTGTTTAATTCCTCCAATATTCAGAAGTACATGAATAAGCTAGGAGTTAACACAAATAACTGCCAAATACGTTACTGTATTATATAACAGCAATACAATAATATGCAACAATCCAAATAATCCAATTTTATAAATAGAAATAATAGTCAGATTGGCAAATGCAGATTAAATATGTAAGAAGGTTAGGTTTGCGTCCAACCTCCAAAAGCTTCTTCAAGGGTTTGCGTCCTTGAAGAGATAACCAATCACTGTTTCCAGCTCCTAGATTAATATTTGTTTATAAATATTATCCTCTTCATGTCTCCCCCATGTGGAGCCTGTTGTACCTTTATCACTTTTCCCAATGTGATTCATGTCCTTGTAGGCAATGTGGGATAAAACACTTTTTTTGTCCTTTAGTCACTTAAGTGAACATAATACCTTTTTAAAAATAAAGTTGCAAGTTAAATGAACTTTTGAAGTCACTTAGTCAGTAAACCATATATAATCATTAGGCATCAAAATAATTGACCAAATGAACTCGAATAAGCACTTGCAATAGCTTGTTGGAAAGCTCTCGACGAGATGCTTCCAAACCAACACTGAGATACCAAGAATTCTAAGCTCTGTTTACTTACTAAAAATAGTAAGCATCCGGACAACTAGCCAAAACTGCTATGATGGGTCTGAAACTAGAAATGTCTAAGCCAAATCTTGAACTAAACCCCGTAAAGAACTTTTTTGCCCTCGAAACCTAGGCGAAGTGAGCCGACAACACAGAATTATAATCTCCTAGAAAAAGGGGACATTACACGTACAAACACCCCTAGCCAATCAACAAGAATGTATGGATGAGCTTTAGATCGTAAGACCATCCCAACACCATATGCCAGGCAAGGTGAATGAAGGGTGTCGGGCCCAACAAGCCATCAAGTACATTACATGTCTCTATTGATGGTTGGAGCTTTGTGGGTGACAACATTTTGTTGGTCATTTGTTGATGGTGGAATAATTCTTGGAGCACATCATCGTACATGAAGCATTTCATATTGGTAATTTTCCCTTTTGCTTGGTTTTGATTGGCATTTAAGGTGATATTTGCAAGGGATTAAAGTGGGCAATTTCTTATGGGCATTTGTAGGTCAATTAGCTTTCAATGCATTTTAGGTCAAAACTGACCTTAGCAATATGTCTAGAGCATCTAAAGTTCCAATCATTGAATATCAATAGCTTCACTTGGTTAAGTAGATTATGGATTGCATCGAGTTGATTTGGTTTTCAATGATTTTAACAATATAGAAAGGCTTTTTGTGACTAAATTTTCATATTCTATGAATTGATCCACTATAGGGACAACTTTAAGTGTAATCGCAATATAACTCAAAATACAACTTCAACTATGACTGCAAATTGATTAGGAGGAACTCCCATTAACATTGCTAGGGTGTTCATGATTTACCTTGAAATGTTGAAAGATTGCTTGCAAAATATATACATGATGGAACTTGGTCAATTGAAGAACACATTTGTAAGATGCCTTGATTTTAGCTCACTTTGAACTTGAAGATATAACTGGTTGTTTGTTTGCACATAGTTTAGATGAATCTTCTCATGGGTGATATTTACACTTGCCTTTCAATTCAATTACCTCGTAGTGATATGAGCACTTAGGGTGCTTAGGTTTCCGGTACGAGTACGACTATTTTTTGTAATAGGGGACAAGGGTACTTGGGTATGTCAAACTCTATTGTTCAATATACTTTTATATTTATAGAAAATCTGAAATTATGAGTCATGACAATGGTTTTACAAAACAAGAATAGTGATAAATGTATTGTTCCAGTTTTAGATTTGCTATATGTTTGTAATAATAATATATGATAAATGTTTAGATGCATAACAAAGAAGGCAAACTTTATGAACAAGAAGATTATAAATCACATGACAACGACATATTGCAAATTATAAACTTCTGATTAGGTATTGAATTAAGCTTGATAAACAAGAAGTTGATACACAAACAAATAACCGAAAAAATATAGAAATCTTAATCAAGTTCCTTACCTATGATGCTCTCCTCCGAGTACTCGGTACTTGGGATACATGTATACGGTACGAGTAATAGGGGTGTGGGTATGAGTACCCATGCAACCTTGTTTATAAGTGTTGGTGTAATTAATTATTCACCTAATTAGACTTACTTAAGCTTACATAGGATAATGCATAACTTAGGAGTTTGCACATTTAGTTGCACATGGTTTAGGACAAGTTCCATTTCAATTGGTGATAGTTGTTATCACATTTCACTTTATGTGTTGACTTCACCTTTAGTGCACTTATCACTTTATCATCCTACACATGTTGCACATACTTCATTGCACAATGGAGGATGATCCACCTCACCTTTGGTGGACATGTGATTCCACGTTGTGTGGGCAATAAGTTATCTCTTGGTTATCATGTTCCCTTATTGCCTTGCTTATATAAGTAGGCACATCTTCATTGTACTAAATTGAGTTATTGCAGCATTAATGAGAATAGCCTCTAGATCTTGAGTTGTTGCTATAAGCAAATTCTTACATGGTATTAGAGCTATTGGAGTGCTATTGTGTAGCCGCCTTGGAAAGACCTTGGTGTATGCAAAGGAGGGCATTTTTTAAGATCTGGCAACTAGTGAATTTTTGGAGTATCCTTCAACAAATTTGAACTCATCATTGCATTTGGGAGGTCGTTTCAGTGAATTTTGACTACATATTTGCCCATATTGTGCAAAAGTTATTTCAGGGCAAATTTGTTTTAGCAGATTGCAGCATATGACCCAGTTTGACATCAATGAACTTTCGCAAAGCTTTTGACTCTATCCCTAGGACAACCCTTTTTAGAGGCTTTGGGATATCAATATTTCAGAAACTTTAGTAGCTATCATGAGGCTCTACAAGAGGGTTTTGGGCTGTCTCAAGACCCCTTTTGTGTTTTCGGACTTCATCAGGAGCACTATTGGGGTTAAACATTACCAACCCTTGTTGCCTACTCTTTTGTCATCTAAATTGACGAGCTAGAGAGGTATCTTCAAGACCATACTCTTCACGGAGACAATTGCCTGCTTTACTAAGTTGTGATCTCTATTTTGCTTTTTGTAGATGATGTTCTTTTGGCTTCCTCTCTAGAGGGTTTGTAGAGATAGATTGGCAATCTTGCATCCTTTTGCGAGTTGTGACATTTGACAATTACTTTGGGGAACAACAAGGTCACGGGCTTCAATGCTCTTAAACTTCTCACTTCCATCTCTTCTTCATCGGTTTGGAGGTTGAGATCTCTTCCTCATACACATACTTAGGGGTCAAGTTCTCTGGGTCTTACCTTACTTTGATATATGCTTTTAGTCATGGATAAATAAGGGGTATGGTTCGTTGGCCTTCCTTGAGTGACAATGTTTCTAGCACCACTTCCAAGACACTACGTCCAAAATGAAACTTATGGACGATCTTATTAGACCTACTTTTCTCTATAGTTCGGTGGTGTGGGGTCCCACATTGCTAGATTCCAATTGGGCTTCTGTCAAGCAGGTTCAAATTCTTCTCCTTTGATGCATCATCTTGTACAAGTAATCCATCCCACACAACATTATTTTTGCAGAGTTTGGGGATTGCCCCTTTAGGCTTGAGGTCATCTTTGATCTGGTCTAGTATCTTCACTGCCTTTAGGGCATTTGCTGATTTGGGTGAGGGGCATCACAAATACCCTTACCTTGCCTATTGTTCTTTGTGGTCTATTGCCACTTTTGTTGTCTCCCCTGGTTGTGCTCACATATGGTTAGCTGAGACTTAAGCCCTTCTTGGGTCTATTGGGGTTGTGATGGATTGCCTCCCCCCTTCCAGTATTCGCTCAATGCTCCCCTACCCCCCCAATTTGC
Source organism: Cupressus sempervirens (assembly GCA_028749045.1). NCBI lineage: Eukaryota > Viridiplantae > Streptophyta > Pinopsida > Cupressales > Cupressaceae > Cupressus > Cupressus sempervirens. Next base: position 830,912,403 of record CM053791.1, read on the forward strand.
TTCCTCCCCGCTAGGAGTTGAATAGGTGCATTATAGATGACATTAATAGACAATTCGTTCACACTATTTGGGTTAACTCCCACGAGGACCTTGTTGCTAAATGGACTTTTATGCAGAGAACTTTTTAGAGCTGAAGGATGAATCCATTGTCTACCCTTCTATTTATCCCACCACTAGTCTCATTTCCCCAAGATCCTCCTTGGTTCCTTTAGAGTGGGTTTGCATTGGCTCTAGTGCGATCGACTATCATATTGATAGACTACAGGATTTGTCAGCTTTGTAGCATTGGTTAGGTTGAGTCAAAGGAGCACTTCATCTTTCACTTCCCTTTATACTAGGAGATTAGAGGGTGCTTTTACTATCTCTTAAGGGAGGCACAATCATTCTTCACCTTGCTTAGTTATACGGACCAAAAGTTCCTTACCCTTTATCTTTAGGAAGCCATTAGGCTTCAAGACCACACACTCTAGCATTGCGTTACCCCTAATGCAGAACTTCAAAACCTCCACCCCAGTTAAAATCCGTGATTTTTTTTTGAGTCAACAATGTGAGGTTGTCAACCTTTATTAAAACTTTCAAAGTTATGTGTCTGCTTTTAGGCTTTCATGTTGGTCCGATCTTGCGACCTATTGTCTACTCATTTTTTGAAATACAACTCACGACCCCCAGTTCGTATCTTGTAGGAGGCGACTAACTGACAATGGGTCTATCGAGGTGATTCAGTTCTAGGAATCTGGGAATGGTGCAAGAGTTAATTTGAATTTGATTCTTGAAGATCTCTAACGTGACTACCAACAAATGAAGTTATATTATCCCACTGAAAAGGTGGTACATGTGCATTTTATCCTCACACCACTGAAGTCCCATTGCCAAACTTTCACACTCATGTCTATAAGGAATTATGTTATAATTATTTTTCGTATTAATTCTTCATCTCCTCCTTGTCCACGATGCTTTGTGTTTGCTACTTCTGGCATTCATTTCAACTTTTAGAATGATATTACCTACAAATACCGACTTCTAGATTGAAGACCCTCTATTATTGTGGCAATTGGACTTGACAGAGCAAGAGTTTGAACAATTTGACATTATGTCCATGCTGCACAGGAATAAAAAACTAGTTTTGCTCTTTATCAGTGTGACATTGTTGAACTTGAAGGAGAGAGAGACAGAAGAACTTTGTGAGATACTCGAGGATCATGAAGAAGACCTTATTCTTGATGAATTCCTTAGAAACATGTAAGGATTGCCTAATATGATTCGTATAGGTGATGCTCATGTATTTTGAAAAATTAATCTTAGTTATGTAAACACCTTTTTGGATTAATTTTGGTAACCGTTTCAAAAGTCTTTTTGATTCTCATAATGGTTGTTGTAAAAAGATGAACAGTTATTTTTTGTGTAGGAGTTGAGTATATAAGGAAATTTTGGGTTTGTAAAGAATAGAGTTCTATATGGGGAAGGAGGCTTAGAAAAATCTCATAACATTAATATATAGTCTTTGAATTGGTATACAAAGATTAATAAAATGAGGATTGTTCTTATCATATGCGTGTTTAAGTTTTTCCTTTGATTAGAGATAGACTTTGGGCTTCTGTAGTAATGTGTTAATGCCCGATCATTGTTATGCATTGTAGAAATAGTTCATTTTATGTACTAGGTGGATATCTCCATTTATTTCTTAAGCATATTAATATAAGGCACGGATTTTAGCATTGTCCTAGATATTTGTCTTTTACCTTTCCACTTCATTTTTTGCATTCATTTCAATTTAAATTGGTCTTTGGCATCTACTTTCATGGTTATGGGTAGATGTTTATTTGCTTTTCCCGATTTCCGGTGAAAAGTATACCTTGTGTTTATATTCATTGTATAGCTTTAGATAGGGAGTTGTACCTCTCAATTTAGAGGAAAGTGGTTAGTCCCAGGACAACTTCTCCAATTGTTGGTGTCATTTGTCTTCTTTTTTGGGCATGTTGAATCAATTTCTGCATTAATCTTTGAAAGAGAAATCTGCCAACCAACACATTGGCATCCAACAATGCCTCAACCCTATTAGCTCATTACTTCTTTGTAGGGCTCTAGTCAACATGCAACACCAAGCATCATCTTGGCCCTGCCCCTTATTCCAGATCCGTGAAGCCTAGGACAGGCTCCTATCAGCAGCGACCTTCCTTTTCAAAGATCACTTTGAAGTGGCCCAAGGCTATGATTGGTCCTATAGCTTATCCTTAAGTTTGGAGCTTCTTCATGGTTGCTTAGAACCCTTGATGGGGTTGTTAGAATATATAGTCCACCAATATAATTGAGAGAGGGGGGGGGGGGGGGGGGGGTCTGAATCGGTTATCCAGCTAATACACCATTATCAACCTTATTAAACTTAACCATATGAGCAATATAATCTGAAACCATAACAAGATACTCATACACAATAACACTAGATATGTTAGCTAGGGAAACCCTTGATCAGAGGGAAGACCTCGGTGGGGATGGTACCCACAAGATGATGTACTATTATAAATATTCTTTGTTAGAGGATGGACCTTGTTAGGAGTCTATAACAACATTCAGTACACATTAGTCCCTGTTAGGAGACTTTGAATCCCTGTTAGGAGATTCCAACTTTGTTAGGAGTTGTGGAAAACAGCTGGACCCACTGCCTAAACAGCTTCAAGGTTAAGACCAATGAACCCACTATCCAAATGATCTCTGTATTATTCCTTGCAAAATAATAGAAATGAATAGTACTTCCTTCCTCTGTCTTGTCAACCGGACCTCTGCTCCTTCTGATCTTGTAACCAGATCACAAATCTTGCATCAAATAATCCCTTGGATCGCTTATTTCCATTTAGTAAAACACTTGGCTCCTTTTTGCACTTCGCACTTCATACAATACTGGATACTTCTTACAAACAAGGAAAACATCTTTCCTTTATACCATATCTTCAAAATAATCCCTTGAGTCGGCCTTGAGGCTTTCCCAATTAATTATAATAAGATAATTAATAAATTACAATTACAATAGCACTATCGGCTCATAGTCTATACAAAACTTCACATGTGTGATACTAGGGCTTGCGCATCTGCTAATGTCATCATCCGACTGTCCTTTGTCACTATCTGACTGTGCATCTCTTTATTACATCTCAGATGAAAGATATAATACAAAACTGCTTTCCAAGCACTCTATCTCTGAACTGCTCTCTGTAAAGCAGGTACAACTTCCGTACGTCTTTGACTTGAGTGTTGCGCATTGAACCACGTCATCAGGACACTGTACCGAATATGTCCATGGTCGCGCATCACCAAACAAGCAAAACCTTGTCCGTACATCTATGATCTCTCTTTGTTACTCTGCCAATCTTCATAGACTTACTGCTATGTTGACATCAATGATAAACATAGTCATGAATGCAACATGTCAATACTCTCCAATGCTTAGGATACTCTTCCAATGTAGTATCATCAACATTCATGTTAACAATCTCCCCCTTTGGCATTGATGGCAACATAGATGAAAAGCATCTAAGTTCCAAGAATACCAAAACAGTACTCTGCTGCTGCTGTACTTATCTTCTCATATCCTCTTCATTAATCAAATCTGAAATCCTCTGGAACATTGCTTTGTTCTTCTTCTTCTTTAGGATCGGCAATAGTTGTTCATAGTAAACAACTCGCAATACATATCTTCCCCATAGAGATATTCCTCCTTTACATGAATCTTTCTAAATCTCCCTAATAACTATCTCTCCCCATTCATGTACATATCTCCCCTATTCATACTTGGGAGATGTTTTTTGTGTTTATTCTCTCCCCCATTGACATCAATGACAAAGTCCTCATTATGTCAATTTACTACTCCAAATCTTCAACCAGCTCAAGTGTCTAAAGACACTATTCAAGACCAAATACCAAGAGTCCTCAATGACTCAGCTCATCACAGATACTCCCCCATACAAGAAGCGTCAACATTCAGTCCAGTTTAATAATAGTGCTCTGTACCACTGGAGTGATGCACTTACTGCATCATCTACTCAGAAGTAGGCAGGGGCATCACCCCAAGCATACCTCTCAAATACTCAAATGTATCTTTAGGTAAAGGCTTCGTAAAGATATCCGCAATCTGATCTTTAGTATTCACATACTATAATCTGATCTCCTTTTCTGCTGCCTTCTCTTTCAACACATGATACTTAATAGATATATGCTTAGTCTTAGAATGCAATACAAGATTCTTAATCATACTCATTGTACTTGTGTTATCATAGTAAATGATAATAGGTTCTGCAAACTCAATTCTGATATCCTTCAACATCTGTTTCATCCACATCACTTGATTACAGTTATTTGTTGTTGCAACATACTCCTTAGCTGTACTCTGAGAAATACAATCTTGTTTCTTGCTTAACCAAGAAACCAATTTTCCTCCAAGAAAGAATGCTCCACCATTGGTGCTCTTTCTGTTATCCATATTGCCTGCCCAATCCGCATTAGTATATGTACACAAAGTGAAATCACTCGATTTATCATACCAAATTCCATAGTCAGATGTTCCTTTCAAGTATTTAAATATCCTCTTTCTTGCTGCATAATGATATTCCTTAGGATCAACTTGAAATCTAGCTACAATCTCAATTGCATTTGTTATATTTGGTCTAGTGTGAGTCAGATACTGCAAACCTCCAATCATGGATTTGTACTTCTTCTGCTCAACTGTAGGTGTCTCATCCTTGCTAGATAACTTGTGACTAGTTATCATAGATGTACCAACAGGCTTACAACTTTCCAGTCCAAATCTCTTTAACAAGTCTTTCAAGTACTTAGCTTGTGAAATGAAAATACCATCAGTATTCTGCACAATCTGCAATCCTGGGAAAAACTTCATTTTTCCTATCATGCTCATTTCAAACTCATTCGTCATTTTTTATAGCAAACTTATCACTTGCTTCATCATTACCTCCAAATATGATGTTATCAACAAATATTACTATTATCAACAACCCATTCTCAATTTCTTTCAAATACAAGTTACTATCTGCCATACCTTTAGCAAATCCAAGTTTTACCAAATAGCTGTCCAACCTTGCATACCATGTTCTAGGTGCTTGCTTCAAACCATAAAGAGCTTTCTTTAGTCTACATGCTATGTCTTTGTCTTTTGTCAGAGGAAAACCTTTAGACTACTCAATATATACTTCTTCAAGTTCTCCATTCAAGAAGGCTGATCTAACATCCATCTGATATACCTTGAACTTCTTATTCCTTGCATAAGCCAAGAACATTCTAACTGCTTCCTTTTTGGCTACAGGTTCATATGTTTCCTCATAGTCTATGCCTTCTTGCTGTGAATATCCTTTATACACAACTCTAGCCTTGTTCCTTACAACTTCGCCTTGCTCATTCATCCTTTTTGATATACTTCTGCTAGGAGCTGTCAACTCAATTCTTTCTTCTACTCTAGGCTCAGATCTCTGCTCTTCAATTTGATTCCCATTGTGCAAATCATTGTTAGTCTCAATGATAACTTCCACATTTTCATGGTTAGCCTTTGGATCAACAATAGTTACCAAAGCTATTTCTTCTAATACTTCTTCTTTCTTAACCAATTCAAGCTCATTATCTTTATCATTAGAGTCATTCAAGAATCTTTCCGTACTTGCTTTAAATTCTTCATCTTCATTCGAAAGCAAACTCTTTCTAGATTTTCTTACTCTCTTAGGACATCTAGATGAAAAATGACCAAACTCTTTACATGTCCAACAAACAAAATTTTCCATACCTTATGGCTCTCTTTTCATAAGCAGATCAATACCTTCCTTGATCTTCATGTCTTCTTCGGATCTGGATCTATCTTTACTTGTGCCGCTATTCTTTTGTATGCAACAAAAGGATTTTGGATCAGGAAACTCAATGCTCAGATCTTTACACATTTTTGATTTCTCACCAAGAAGCTCTATCTTTTGTGTGTCAAAATTTTCTCCATTAGATTTAGGACTATCTTTTCTGAAATAAATCGCCACTGATCTCCCAAAGCTGTTAAGCTTTCTCTTTAAGGACTTAATGCTCTAATACCAATTGTTAGAATATATAGTCCACCAATATAACTGAGAGGGGGGGTGGGGGCGTGAATCAATTATCCAACTAATATCACCATTATCAACTTTATTAAACTTTAACCAGATGAGCAATATAATCAGAAACCATAACACGATACTCATACACAATAACACCAGATATGTTAACTAGGGAAACCTTTGATCAGAGGGAAAACCCCGGTGGGGATGGTACCCACAAGATGATGTACTAATATAAATATTCCTTGTTAGAGGATGGACCCTGTTAGGAGTCTATAACAACATTCAATACATATCAATCCCTGTTATGTCATGTCCCCTTTTTAGCTTTGTCTAGCAGTGACATGAGAGTTAGCCTATTATGGAGTCTCGTAGGCTAGTAGTGGTGATTAGGGACTCAGTCAGGGTTTTCAGCGTCCGAATTTGGTATTACAGGCAGTAGTAGATCAGTTGAGAGCAGTTCCTTGATTTTAGGAGGCAGTTCCTTGATTGTAGGAGGAGATTCCTAACTTTTAGGAGGTGGTGACGTTTCCAGAGTTGAGGTTCTATGAGATCACCCCCTGGTCTCAATTTTAGGAGATTTGGGCATGTTCCCTATATTTTAGGAGTATCCCTAGATTTGAGGGTGTGACTGCTAGTTGGCCCAGGTTGTCCGGCATCAGTCATAGGGAGGTGACAAACTCAGTTTCATGTTTTACAGGCAGTAGTAGATTTGGTATTACAGGCAATAGTAGATCAGTTGAGAGCAGTTCCTTGATTGTAGGAGGAGATTCCTACCTTTTAGGAGGTGGTTACGTTTCCAGAGTTGAGGTTCTATGAGATCAGCCTTTGGTTTCAATTTCAAGAGATTTGGGTGTGTTCCCTATATTTTAGGAGTATCTCTAGATTTGAGGGTGTGACTGCTAGTTGGCCTAGGTTGTTTGGCATTAGTCACAGGCAGGTGACAGTTTTAGTTTCATATTTTAGAGGTGTTTGGGTTGTTCCTTGGCTACTTGGGAAATATTTTAATATATTTAAATATTCTCCTAAGTTAGCATTTTAATAATTTAAATAAGGCTAAGTGTTTAGCCATTTTGGAGTAATAAGGAGTTTTCTGGCTCCATTTGGATTGATTTTCCTATGTGTGATAGCTCATTGGAAAGAGCTCAGTCTCTAGTGTTTGATTATCACTTGCCAGGACTTATTTGATGCTTGGAGCTATTTGTCATTAATAAAGTAACGATTTCTTTCTATTTGGATGCCTCTATTAGGAAAATAATGTTATATTATAAAGTTCAAATGCAATCCACTTTAGGGTTTTTTTAGGGTTCGAATTGCCTTGGAGAGGGGATATAAGGAGAAGGCAATCTAAAGAGGAGTATCTTTTTTCATTTTTTCATCCTATTTTGGATGCCATTGCTCTGGAAGAGCATTCCTCACCTGGGACGCAGACCCTAGTGCTGAGAGCAGATTTGTTGGGACATAGCCCTCAACAAGATTAGATTCGAAGGTTCCTATGCATACAGTTGTATCAAGGCAGTGGATCGGTTTCTAGTATTGCAGTTACACTTTGTAGGCAGTGGATTTTTAGGGAGGGCGGCCACTTTGGTTTAGCTTGACGTTTATTACAGCAGCTCACTTGGATCCCATTTTCAGCTGGCATCCATCTTGTTTGAAGCACATCTGTATTGGTACTAATCTGGAATAAATCAGACTCTGCTGGTAAGGTTTTAGAATCATTTCCGGATTAGTATGTATTGCTGCATATTATTTCTATCACTTCTATTTATTAGTTGTTATTTATTCATTGTAATACCTATATTTTAAAAAATACAAAAGAAACAATATTCTTTTGCAACTTTTGTCTAGCTCTATAAGATCAAAGAAAAATCTACAGGAAAATATAATTTATATAATTAAATATTATAGCAGCAGTAGAGCAAATATCCATTTGGGATATTTCATGTTAAGAGACTTTGAATCACTGTTAGGAGGTTCCAACCCTGTTAGGAGTTGTGGAAAACAACTGGACCCACTGCCCGAACAACTTCAAGGTTAATACCAATGAACCCACCATCCAAATGATCTCTGTATTATTCCTTGCAGAATAATAGAAATGACTAGTACTTCCTTCCTCTGTCTTGTCAAGCGGACCTCTGCTCCTTCTAATCTTGTAACCAGATCACAGATTCTGCATCCAATAATCCCTTGGATCGCTTACTCGCATTCAGTAAAACACATTGCTCCTTTTCGCACTTCGCACTTCATACAATACTGGATATTTCTTACAAACAAGGAAAACATCTTTCCTTTATACCATATCTTCAAAATAATTCCTCGAGTTGGCCTTGAGGCTTTCCCAATTAATTATAATAAGATAATTAATAAATTACAATTACAATAGCACTATCGGCTCACAGTCTATACAAAACTTCACACGTGCGATACTAGGGCTTGTGCATCTGTTGACGTAATCATCCGACTATCCTCTGTCACTATTTGATTGCGCATCTCTTTATTACATCTTAGATGAAAGATATAATACAAACATTAGAAACTGCTTTCCAATCTGTCTTTGAACTACTCTTTGTAAATGAGGTACAACTTCTGTACGTCTTCGACTTGTGTGCTGCGCATTGAACCACGTCCTCAGGACATTGTACCGAACATGTCCATGGCTGCACATCATCAAACAAGCAAAACCTTGCCCATACAACTATGATCTCTCTCTGTTACTCTGCCAGTCTTCATAGACTTACTGCTATGTTGACATCAATGACAAACATAGTCATGAATGCAACATGTCAATACTCTCCAATGCTTAGGATACTCCCCCAATGTAGTATCATCAACATTCATGCTAATAGGGGTTTGTGAAGATTTTTCTGCTCTCTGTTTTGTTTTGGCTGTGCTTTCTTTTTTTGGGCACTGTTTGACATCCCTGCTGTTGGCTAGGTTCCTTTTGTGGTTCTTGGCAGTCCCTTTGACCCTTTTGTGGCCTCTTGTTGGACGTTAATAAATTTATCTTATCTTAGACATTGTAAGCATAATATCACTTTCACAACCTGTTCTTTTTGGTCCATTTATGATCATTATCTTTTGTATTATGGGTTCTCCCAAATTTCCGCTTTTAACTCCACATAACTATGCATCATGAAAAATTAAAACATGGAGTAAGATGATGGAAAACGGTTCAATTTGTAATGTCCCTAACTGGGATTGGCCTAATTTTCGCCCTCAAATCACAATTTTCATTAAATAAGAAATGTAGGATGGCTTGATATATGACTTTACACATTAAAATGCCTTTTAACAAAATAAATCATGATTCTGATCATCGTTCCTTCCATTATGAATAACTAATAATCTTTGTTCCTTTCATCTATTTTCTTGATCTCTTAGTTCCATTTGAACTGTATCTGGTTTGTAATCTATCTCTTTCAAATTGAATGAATAATAATTTTCTAATCTCTTGTGATTACTACTAAAGATAAAGTACTATGATCTGTTGCTGTTATAATAATCTATACTGGCTCTCTTCATTCAATTTAATTCTTCGTTCCTCATTTACTGCTGATTGGATATTTTAAGTATTGTTTGTAGAATTCTGAGTGGATGTATAAATGATCAAGAATTTGATCATATTACTTCCCTTTGTGTTAATTTGAAATCTTCTCATTTTATCTACTATTGTGTATGTCATGAGCAATCTGAAGGAATGTATTTTATATATCCATGTATCGATGCCTTATATGGTCAATGTCTATTGGATTATCACTGTATTTTGTTTATGGTCTTAGATCACTAGCCACTTTAATTTCTCTTCCGCTGATGTTTTACTCTACCCAAACATTATTTCCCTGTTATGGGACTTGGCTATTAGTATGCGACAGTCTCGATCTTTTTTCCTTTGTAAGTTTCTTATTAAATTACAGTAAAATTTCTTTGTAAGTTTCTTATTAACTTACAGCAAGTTTTACTCTACCCAAACATTAGTTCCCTATTATGGGACTTGGCTATGAATAAGTGACAGTCTCAATCTTTTGTTCTTTGTAAGTCTCTGACATTTGTATTTCCAGAAGAACCCCCTACAATCTCCTCTAAATTCTGTTACTGGTTTGGATGTAAAATTCACTGTTCTTTTGTTGCCATTTCCAGAAGAACCCCCTACAATCTCCTCTAAATTCTGTTACTGGTTTGGATGTAAAATTCACTGTTCTTTTGTTGCCATTTCTTATCACCTGCTGTAAACATCCACTTCATGTTATCCCCATCATGGATACTCTTTGAGACAGTTCCTTAATTTGTTCAAGATTGCACGGGGATTGTGTACTCAGGGTTTTAGAATTGCGCTGGGTGTGTATGCTCATCCACCATGGATCATTTTCTTTGTAATTTCCCTTTTTTTGGAATAGCACTGTGAGTGCTTATGGATTTCACTGGTGGATGCTTCCCAACTGTTCTTTTGTTGCCATTTCTTATCACCTGCTGTAAACATCCACTTCGTGTTATCCCCATCACGGATACTCTTTGAGACAGTTCTTTCATTCGTTCAAGATTGTACGGGGATTGTGTACGCCAGGTATAGAATTGCGCTGGGTGCGTATGCTCATCCACCATGGATCATTTTCTTTGTAATTTTCCTTTGTTTGGAATAGCACTGTGAGTGCTTATGAATTTCACTGGTGGATGCTTCCCATGCAAATATTCACAGCGTAAAGAATCTGGACCTCCTTAAAATCTGCAATTTTTTGTCTTTGTAGGTTTACTGCTATGAAGTTGCTCTTTTAATTGTACGCACATATCCCTGCTGATATATAGTCTACACTTTTGAAATATGCAGGTAAATATATCTTCGCTGTTTATTATTGTCCACAGTGTTCGATTTCAATGCTTAAGTATATTGCTGCCTTGTTACTCTCCTGAAACACTCTCCGATCTTCGATATTTCACTGGATTTTCCTTCGTGCCTATTCATTGATTGTATGATATTATGTGCCGAGCAATAACACTAAAGACTGGACTATATTATATATGATATTCTTCATTATAGACAAACAATCAATATCTGCAAGCCAAACTACCTCACAAAGGATAAGAAAAATGATATTAACATTACAACCTACAGGATAATATTTAACAATGGATAAATACAAAGTTTGTCTATCTGCAAGCATCCGCCGAAGCCAAACTACCTCACAAGCTGCCTTAACTGCTCCCTGATACTTTGCTTCAGTTGAAGATAGAGCCACCGCATGTTGCTTCTTACTAGTCCATGTCATAGCAGCAGATCCTAAATTAAACATATATCCGGCGGTAGACTTACAATCATCAACAGAGCTGGCCCAATCTAAATCTGTGTAGCCAAATAGTGTAGAATCATACTTCTGAGTGCATAGAAGACCATAATCAAGAGTACCACTCACATAGTGCAGGACACACTTTGCAGCTGTCCAATGATCAGTCTTGGGTGCTGTCATAAAGCGGGAGACATAACTTACAGCAAAACTAATGTCAGGTCTGGTGGCAGTAAGAAAAATGAGACTACCCACTAGTTGTCTAAACAAGGATTCATCTACAATAGGTAAATCATACTGAGCAGATAATTTGAGCCCGGGTTACATAGGAGTGAGAGCAGGTTTGCAATCCTGCATTCTGAACCTGTCCAGAAGGCTTCTAGCATACTTGGACTGAGAAAGAAAGATACTGTGTTCAGTCTGCCAAACCTCAATTCTGAGACAATAGTGCAAGAGTCCCAAATCTGTCATATCAAAAGTGCTGCATAAATCCTGTTTGACTTCCGTGATCAAATGTGTTGAACTTTCAGTGATGATCAAATCATTCACATAAACAACGATAAACAAGACATCATCACCTACATGTTTGATATATAGGTTTGAATCCGATGGACTCCTCTGAAAACCATGGTCGGTTAAATATTCATCAATTTTCATGTACCAAGCCCAAGGAGCTTGTTTCAAACCATAGAGAGCTTCAAGTTTATAGATTTTGTGTTCTTGACCAGCGACCTTAAATCCAGAAGGTTGTGTCATGTAGACCTCTTCTTGTAAGTCACCATTCAAAAAAGCACTCTTGACATCCATTTGATGAACTTTCTAACTGAACTGAGTTGCTAGAGCAAGAACAAGCCGTATGGTACTCATTTTAGCTGTAGGAGCAAAAGTCTCCTCATAGTTAATACCTTCCCTTTGTGAGAACCCTCGAGCAGCAAGACGAGCCTTATACTTGTCTAAGGTGCCATCAGCTTTATATTTGACCTTGTATACCCATTTGCAGCTAACGGGCTTCTTCCCTGTAGGAAGATAAAAAAGAACCCAAGTTTGATTTTTCTGAATGCTTTGAAGTTTAGCTTCCATAGCCTGTTCCCATTCAGGAATACCTTTAGCCTCAGAATAAGTCTGGGGTTCATAAACACTATGAATGTTAGCCATAAGAGAAAAATTAACTGTTTGTTTGCACTTATTTCGAGAAACTCTACCTTCAACGAGCTCATCATCCCTTAGATCACTAATAGTTTTAACCTACCATTTGTGTCGGAGAGTAGAAGAGCTGACCTCTGGAGGAGCTGGAGGAGCAGGAAGAGGTTCAGGAGCAACAACGGGAAGAGGATCATTCTCAGGAGCCTCAATAGGATCAACATTAGGTATCCCAGAGCAAGCACTATCTGTATCATTCTGCCCATTAGATGGTGCTAAAGAAAGGGGAACACTGTGAGGCTGTTCCTCAGAACATTGCTCAGAAGAGGACAGGAACGGTCCTCAAGTTTCATCAAAAACAACATCATGACTAAAGATAAGACGATTAGTGTCGATATCTATCAATCTGTATGCCTTATGGTTGTCATTGTACCCTGTCATCATGAGTCTCTGAGTCTTGGAGTCTAATTTGGAACATTTAGCATCGGGAATCCAGACATAGGCAAGAGAGCCAAAAATCTTTAGGTGGCTAATTGTGGGCTTACGACCAAACCACAATTCTTCAGGAGTTTTGTTGTTGATAGCCTGAGTAGCGGAACGATTTAGAAGGTAAACGGCAGTAAACACTACTTCTGCCCAATACTTATTAGGAACACTCTTGTATTGTCACATAGAACAAGCCATCTCAACAATCGTATGATTGCGACACTCAACAACACTGTTTTGTTGAGTGTAAGGTGTGGTGAATTGGCGCTTTATGCCATGTTCAACATAGAAACCGGAGAATGCATGAGAACAAAATGCCCCCCCATTATCTGTTCTAAGCGAAATGATATTGCAGCCAGACTCATTTTCAACCAACAACTTAAAATTCTGAAATGTACTAAGTGCATCTGATTTTTGTTTAAGAAAGTACACCCACATTTTTTCTACTAAAATCATCAATAATAAGCAAAAAATATTTGCAACCAATAACTGAAGATGTATTCATAGGACCACAAATATCAGCATGAAGTAATTGAAGTACCTGAGATGCACGCCAAGAATCTCCATCTTTGAAAGGAGTCTGATGTTGTTTACCAGCCTTGACAGGCGTCACATACTCCAAGATGTTGCGGCTGAATCGAAGGTAGTCTAGAAACAAGTTCCTATTAGGATAGCCGAGAGAGATATTGGATGTTGAGATGTCCATATCTTTGATGCCACAAAGTGCTGAGAGATAAATCACGAGCTGCCATAGCTATTTCAGGAGAATCACCAGTGTCAGTAAGCCGATATAGGCCATGATCCTCTAGACCAGTAGCAACAGTAAGACGAGTCTCTTGATCAATAACGGAACATTTGTGGGCACTGAACACCACATCCAACTGAGGAGAATTTCTCATGATTTGACTCACAGAGAGAAGATTGAGTGCCATACCAGGAATGTAACAGACATTGAGAAAGATGAGTTGACACCCACTAGATTGTATCTAAAATTTTCCTCTGCCAATAATTTTGAACTCCTCTCCTCCGCCAAACACAACTGAATCGCTATATGGATAGAAATCCGTAAACTAGTCACGCCGATGAGAGAAATGATGTGACGCACCAGAGTCAATATACCAAGTAGAGGATCGAGCTGAATTGGAAGGGCTTTTAGCCATAAAAGCGTAGAACACAGACTCTTTTGTCTCAAAATGTTCAGCAACATTGGCCTACTAATTGGACCCTCCCAGCTTCTTTTGTTCGGAAGTGAGTAGCTGACAACAATCTTTCTTCATGTGGCCATACTTACAGTAGTAATGACACTGAACACTCTTTTGCTGAAAATTGCTTGAGGATTGATGGGAACTACCCTGTGGAGATGACTGAGATGGCTGAAACTTAGCTGCAAAGGCTTGTTCTGATGAGGGTGAGGAAGCACGGCTGCGAAACTGCTGCTTCCAGTGATTCTATTGTAGGAGTTTGGTGCACAACTCTGGGAATTTCAGATCAACATTAGTTGAGGTAATGTTGAGAGTCTCTATGAAATGCTCATAAGATGTTGGCAAGCTTTTCAGGGTAATAACTACCATATCTTCTTCCTCCATTGTCCGACCGATGGCTTCAAGCTGATCACGAATGTCCTTAATCTTTGTGAGATGTTCTTGTAAGGACATACATTCATCCATCATAATGGAAAACAACTGATTCTTTAGAAAGAATGCTCGACTCTTGTCAGATGTTTCATGCAACTCCTTTAAATATTTCTAGATGTTTGCAGCCGACTTGCCAGAGGGAATTTGAGGTAGCTGATCATCTGTGACAGAGCTTGAGAAGCATAACAACTTCTTGATTCCGATCATCAAACTTATCCTGATTTGTTGTAACGAAGGTCCCACTAGATGTGCTAGTGAGAGCAGGACGAGTTTCTGTGCCTAGAACAAGTGCATCCAAATGATGATACTCGAAGATGGTCAACATGCGTTGCTTCCAATGGTTGTAATTGCTGCCATTAAACCATTGACTGTTTTCTAGCATCAGGTTGGTCAAGGATGCCATTTACACGAAGTTCGAGGCAATGTTTAGGCTGACCCAGAAAAAATGACAAGTACTCAGAAGAGTAGATTGAAAACCCAGAAGGAATATGCTATCGGTTTCTAGATCCTTCGGCACGAAAATCGAGGCACCCAAAAAAACGGACGACAAGCTAGTTGAGCCCTCGAAAAACCCATCAAGAATTTGCAATCAAAAATTTTCCTGACCCCAAAAATTAGGGTTTCAGACAAAACCCTAGTCGGCAACTTGGAAGGTCAAAATTGCAGAAAAAATGGCGGATTGAACGTATTTGATGCCTTGATGTTTCTACAAAAACCCTGGACGTCGTAGATGAAGCCGTGCAGACCAATAAATGGAGATAAAACAATCTTTTGCTTGCGTCCACAACAAAAATTTCCCAACCCGAGCTATTCATACGTAAAGAAATGGAGGTAAAATAATCTTTTGTTTGTGTCCACAACAGAAACTGCCCAATCCGAGCTGTTCAGATGCAAAGAAAAAACCGTTTGTTTGCTTCCGCAACCAAAAAAAAGGCCCAATCTTTAGCCGTGAGTTGTTTTTGTTTGTAAAATCGCTCGGGAGTTCCAGAAGAAAAATGCACGACTTTTCCTCAGTGAAAACCGTGATGTACAGACATAGGTAGACACAAATGCGTGTTGAAGTCACGATTTTTCTTCAACTCTTCCAATACGCTACTTGCGATTCAAAAAAAAGAAACTCAGACAAAAACCCTAGTCAAAAATCTCAGGTTTTGAGATTAGAAAGAAAGGATCACAGAATAATTTCAAAAATTGGCTCTGATAATTTCGGAAAAGAAATTATAATTTTCGAAAAAATTAAGAAATAAGCTTTGATACCATAAAATAATCAAAAGATTATTTTGTGTATTGAATAATCAAAAATTGAATAATTACAATGAGCTTACAAGCTCATATATACAAAACGGAAATACAAAAATTAGAAACTATCAGAAAATAGAAACTATCTACATACGATAGATAGAGCATGATTAGAAATATTCTAATAAGTGGAAGCAAAGGCAAGGTAAGCCAAAACAACAACAAGATAGAGCACACTCAACCTCCTCACAACAAGGAAATTTTTCATCTTTCAATAAGAAGGGATATTCATTTAAGGAGAGACCACCTTGTAAATTTTGTAAGAAAAATGGTCATGATGAGCATCATTGCCACACTAAGAAAATTGACGAGTTGACAAACATCATCAATTAGCTATCTGTCTACAACAAGAAGGATTCCACTCCTTCCACTTCCTCACAACTAAAAGGGAAAGGGCACGCATTTGTGGCAACAGCAAGTTCTTCATAGGAATGGATACTTGACTTGGGCACCACTCATCACATGGGTTTTAGAAAGGAACAATTTTCCTTAAGGGAAGTAATGCGGCTAGGTTTTGATAGCTTTATGCGATTGGTTCTAGCATGCACATAATCAGAAAAAGATTTCTGGTGTTAGGCATTACATTCCAAAGCATTTTCAAGTAGAAGATATGGTTTTTCTCTGGTTGCAACCTTTTTGGAAGTCTACTTTTAAAAGAAGTGGGGCTGAAAACCTAAAACCTTTGTTTTGCACCCCCTATGGATTTGTACAAATGTGGGTGAGGTGGCTTCTGACTTAGAGCTATCCCTTACCAGTTAATCCTCAACAGTCTCTATATGTTCTATTTAAAGAAGGGCAGTGGGTAGCAAGTCATATCTTCAGTTGAACTTCCACCATTAAATGACGAGGGGAAGTTATTATTAGTGCTTGAGTAGATACTTGTCACTCAAGGGAAGTAGTTGCTCCACTGTCTATTAACTGAAAGTTTGGCTTAGTGTAAGGTTTGCCTTAGGAAGATTCTACTTGGGATACTGTTAATATCCTAGATCACCCAGCATTGCTTTCTGGATGGGGGAATCGTAATGTCCCTGTCTAGACTAGATCCATAGCTGTAAGTTAGTCAACAATTAGACAGGACTGAGTATTGACTAGGTCCTGATTAACAGTTAGAAGGGAGTGGATAATTAAGTTAGTTTGGTCTGTTAAATTAGGTAATAAATTTTTAAAATCAGGTTGCTGCTTATGTTAAGTGAACTGATTTATCTGTTAGTAATTTGTGAGGGTTGTTTGTTTGATAGTCATCTCCAATTATGGAATTGTTTGCCATAACTTAAGAATCGCATGAGAGCAAGAATGTAGAGTGTTGGGAAGGGAGATTATTTTTTGAAATAAAAAACCAAAAACAAACTTGTAAGAGTGATGAAGCTTCAGCCATTAGTGCCTGAGACAAAAACTTCCAGCAGCCTTAATTGTTACAGATCAGCAGCAGTAGTGAGAACACGATATGAGTTACTTGTGATCTGTTACCACATTGACAGATTTCTTAATGCTCCCAGGTCAATTGGTTGCACTGAGGATGCCCAGTAAGGAGTTAAATTTGTGGTTACCTCTATCTATTACATGTGTGTATTTATAAGTCTAATACAAAAACAATAAGGCTAGGGTTATTGCAAGATATATCTGCATCTGTTGTTAGGCACATTTTTAGCACCTAGATTAGATTACTTCAGATTTCCGGGTGGTAATTGCTAAAGTTGCTTCAAAAATCTCTGCAAATCTTTGTCCATGAACTTTTGGTTGCCCTCAACAACTATTAATGCCGCCAACTCTACCACTTGACCCAGCCCTTAAAATAGTGGGGCTCACACTTCTCGCCCAAATAGAATAATTCCCTTACAATAAAAATAGTAGGGGCCATAGCAGCCCTAAAAAAAAATTACACCTGTGCATGCATTCACAGGCCGTTATAAATAGTAGGCCCTCCCTGCAGAAACTGTTCTACTAAATTTGTCCTTCCATAGTCCAAAGCTTAAAACCCCCTGGAAAGTTATAATCTCTGTTTGGATTGAAATCTCCATTCAGGATATTCATTGATAGCATATTTGTGTGTCTAAAACTTTGTTGAAGCCACTGGGGAGAATAATCAGTTGAAAATAACAGAAAAAGCTACTGGGTTTCTCACATTATGTCTCTGTTAAGCAATACAAATATGTTGAAACCTTGTCAAGTTGGATATCTAGTCTACGGGCAGCAATACCACTGGAGGTCTGGATAGCAGTGTGACATAAACAACTCTAGTTGACCTAATTAAATGACATAACTGTCAATTTCTGATATCATTATCATAACACTAAAAAGGGGCATATATATTCACAGAATGAACTTCGCGTGTTTATCCTATTTAATCCAGGAAAAAAACATTTTCAACACAGAATTTTACGCTTGTCATTGGATTAGACTTGCTACATGACCACTAGAGTCTGATTCGCTTCCAGTACCAGGAGGATCACCAAATGCAATGAATCTCTAATAAGACTGCATTTTGTGGCATGTAATGATATTTGATGCTTCACCCATATGTAATGAAAAATATATAGAAATCAAACCAAGGACCATTCACTGCCAAGGAAGTGATTACGCACAACTTAAGCTTCTCCTAGAGTATAACTCTTCTTTTGTTGTACAGCTGACTCCACTTTCCCCTTTTTTGTACACTCTTTTCTGATGATTGGAAAACATGTATTGTTATTTTCTTTCCACGTCGTCTTCTTGTAAAGAGCTGGCAATTGGTTGAATCGGCCTTCTTGGCTTTTTTGTGTGATGGTTTTTGTCTCCAGAAGCAAATTTTTTTATAACCTGTTCATTATAAATGTAAAATGTTTTTCTATATTTTGTTCACACATAATCTTTCCAATATTATTTTTAGTAAATTGCTATTAGTTGCCGATTTGCATTTTAACGAATCCAATATTTTTATTAGTGTATGTAGCTGAATTTTTTAAGAATTGACTTGCTTGCAGCTGGTGATGTTATTATGGAGTTACTTTTCTGTAGTAGTAACTGATCCAGGAGATGTTCCTCCAAATTGGAGACCTAAGATAGATGAAGAGAATGGAGAAAATATTCCATTAACTCATGCCGACTCAGCCTTTCAACAACAAGCACTTCCAAATGATTCTTTAAAATCAAGAGTCAGATACTGTAAGAAGTGCAACCATTGGAAGCCTCCACGGTGCCATCATTGTTCTGTTTGTAAGTCAATATTAGCTGCTTGCACCACACTTTTTCCAAATCAAGAAAGATCTACTCATTTAAAAATAATATTGCTGGGTGGCACATTACAGTCACGATGTATAACTTTCATATTTACCTTTGTTTTGATGATAGACTTTATAATATTTCGTGGAACTTGGATTTTGGTCTTGACATTTTTTTTGTACTTCATATTTTATGTTTGCAAGTCTTGCAATTTAACCTTTTTTTAAAGTTTGCAATAGTCAGTGGGAAAGTAGTAATGAATTTCTCTCGATATGACTAATACACAATGTTGATAGTTGTAAATATTGTAGTCTGGAGTGTAGATTGTTTCTGAGTGCTTCGTTAATCTGGAGTTGCAGGTGGAAGGTGCATCTTGAAAATGGACCACCATTGTGTTTGGGTGGTCAACTGCGTAGGTGCTCGGAATTATAAGTATTTTCTTCTTTTCTTGGTGAGTCAACTTCTCAGAAATGAAAATTACATTGATTTTATTCTCTATGAATGACATAAGTGATTATCAAAGTTCAAAACCCATCCTTGAAATGCCACAATACATGTATAAAGTTGACTAAAAGCTATAGCACAACTTTTCTGATTTGTTATCTGACACAAACTTGATGCATTAGATGACTTTCAACATTTATTTTAATAGATTTTATGAATCTGTGTGTAGAAAATCTGCTATTTGTGACACTTTAATAACTTTCTGAGTAGATTGAGTGCTCTTAAGTCATCTACAGGTCTTTGGAGCTAGGATCCTGCTAAATATTTTTTGCATCTTTGTGTTGGGTTTCAAATATTTACATATGCAACTTAATTTTCACATAATAAAGACAAACTGGGATTTCATTTTTAAGGTGCAGAGGTAAAAAAAGGGTCCCAACAGATTTGTATGTGCAGAACAGTTTGAGTACTGCAAACTTGTCACACCCAAAACAAAGTTAAGCAAAACCTTCTTGGTAGTGTCTACCTTAGAAATACAATGAAATAGCTTAAATTTATTTCTTTCAAGCACTTCAAATTATATTACTTAACTTGCAGTTAGTTTCTTCAAATTCTACCTAGCACTTGTTCACTTTCCTAGCTATACTTTAGCAATAATTAACACAGTTAACAAGCAACAGCAATTTGCGGTGAACTCGGATATACTTTATAGAATAAATGACTTGGGATATAGATGTGCTGTTTTCTGTGTCTTTTGTGGGCCTTGATCTTTGCTTTGTACTTAATGAACGACAATAAGAAAAATGCTATGCTTTAATTAACCAGTCTGGAAACTGGTTAGGTAGAAGCATGATGTGAACTCCACATGTGCACTTGGCATGATCTAATTGAATGTTCTTGGACACATGCAATTGGAGCCTCCTATAATTGGTTGAATTCAAATGGGTGCCACCTCAGCATCCTTATCTCACAACCTTGATGAATGTCTCTTGATGATGAGAAAATATCTCTTGATACTCAACATTATCGGGCCTTCAATTGTAATGACATATTCCAAAATTGCTTCATCTTCAAAAGTTCTCTCCGCTTCTTGGAAATGTTCTCATTGCGCTTGTTTGAACTTGTAGTTGAAGAGGTGATGTAAAAGTTTCATGTAGTTGGACTATCCAATTAAATGTGGATTTCTGGGGGAAATTCAAGTTTGCGACAATTTCTTTCCTTGGCTTGTAGACTTTGTGATGCAAGTAAGGATGAACTAGGACAATGCAAAGTCCAACTTGGTCTAGGTGAGTCTCCAAGGCTAAGACAACCTTCAAAATGGGTCAGGCCACAAGGTAACAGGTGATGGTCTCTCCCCAAATTGCCTAACACAACAAATCTCCTTGTTCCTACTCCCACACTTACAACTCAACCCAACTCCAATTGACTCCTTACCTTTCCTTCAACCTCTACAAGCTCACCCTAGGATCTTTGAACTCCCATAGTTACAACTTACAAGGCATCCAAGGAACATTCTAGTGGCAATATACAACTTTTCTAACATGTTTGCAACTGTTCCCAAACTTCCAAGCTTGAGCTCCAATACCCACAACATGAACTACCTCTTAGGCCTAAAACATACCTAATACAGTTAGGCCTCAATTTCCAGTTTTTGGCTAATAATTCCAAATTTCTCCAAAAGAACCCCAAATCTAATTTGATATTTGGACACCCATTTGGAAGGTCTTGCAAATTCCTTAGTTTCAGATTCTCAAGTTGCTTCTAAGGTACAAAGCCCCAAATTACCCAAGAAAATGAAGGGTTCAGGCCTAAACAACTAGGGCTTCCACAAATTCAATGTTTTCTTGAAGACCCAATTGAACCAACTTCACAAACACTAGAGGACACCTCAAATTCATTTCCTAGTACCTTCATTGTCATTCTACACTTCATTTGGCTACTAGTCACATATGCATGCCTAACCCCAACATGACTGAGTTTTGCAAAGGCCTGGTGAGTGGCAAGAAAAATAGCAAAGGAATCCTATAGTCATATGCCTACCCTTCTTTCTGCAGAGAATCTTGAATTTTCAACAGTGGAATTGAGAGGAATAGGTCTTTCTTTACCAAACCCTAGTAGTAGGCCAGAACAGGGCTAGTGGACAAAAGAAATTGTCTGAACCCTTCAATGTTAGTTACCACCCACAATCAACGATTGTAAAAGAAGTTAAATACCATATGCCACGTTCTTAACACATTCACAGAGGTATGAATTCAAAGAAATTGGAAATTGCAATCAGAAATAGTACTTTCTGGTTATCACAGTCATGAAAAATCTTTCCAAAATCCTTGCATAACTTCATCAATCCTCCAAAATGAGTTACGTCCATCTTACATCATCGTTGGAGATGAATTTCCAACTCTCCACATGCATCCACACTACCAAAATCCAAAATGACCCTTCAACTTCTGCAATGCAACTTTTGCAACTTTGCAACATTTTCTTGCAAAGTTGCAACTTCTAACAAAAACAACTTATGACTTCCACAAACATGACCAATTGGCCTCTAAACATGCCAAAATCTTATCTATGACATCTGAAGCCAAAATTCACCTTTGACTGACCCTTTGACCTACGTTGACTTGCGTTGACCAATGAGCAAACAATGCAATATTGATGCAAAAACATGACAAATGATTACAACTTGTTATTAAATGACACAGACATGCTCAAAACAACTAAAGAAAATCCTCTAATGACCAATCCCCAAAATTTAGAGGGAAATAGGCAAGATCATGCATGATGCTACTGCACCATTTTGATTTCCACTTGAGCTTGATCTTGGATTTGTATCATGGTTACTTGACCTCGAACTTGTAGCTTGCTGGTGCATTAAGTCCTCATGTCGTACTTTGTTTGAAATTCTGCACATACTTGAACTATCCAGCTTGCTTGCATGTCTGCTTGAACTTCAACCTGAATCTTGTCTTTCCACCTTCGTCGATCACTTACCTTGCAAAGCAATTTCACTTTGTTTATTTTTTGATTCCATATTTAGATATCAGATCAAGAGAGTCAGTGCTTACACAATTGAATCTCATAATGACAATTCTTTCAATGAACATATCCTCTAATTCAAAATGCATGATGTAACCTTCTACCCTTAAGACTTGATTGAATGTAATGAAGTGAAGAATTCAGATTCAAGCAATTTGAACACCAATTTAACCTCATTTGAATCCTTTATCTATGATGCACTTACTGCCTTCGCAATCTATGCTTCATTTTTTCAAGTTAATCTCTATGGTTTATACTCATGTTTCTGATTCTGATTTTCATCCTCAGCAGATTGAAACTCACCACAATCTGATTTTCTTCCCCATTTTGTGTCAAAATCAGATCTCTTTTCTCCAAATTTTGATTGATCTTAACATTTCATCCTCAAGTTCCACCATTTTCATCAAATGGAAATTGAATTTTGCCTTGAAATTCCCCTAAACTTGAGCGGAATTCTGTCCAACTTTTTGCATAAAGGAGGGGTGGAATTTTGGGGTCCCTCGGGACTGAAGTTGTAAGAGGTGGTTGGAATCTGATCCACTATTGGGATTACTTCCACTTTGGCGAATTAATTCCCGAGATCATCAATCTATTGCCTCGTTTTCATATCTTGGACTTCATTTCTTGTGACTTTCTGATTCCAGTAGATTTTCCTAAGGATCTGCATCTTTCTATTTGATCGGACATCTTAAAACTTCAGTTGGTTCATTTCTTCACTCACTCTTTTTGGTTTGTTTCACCAATGCAAACGTGAATTTCACCTCATGCTTCATTGAAGACCATCTTATCTTGGGATAAATTTTGGAGGGTCTTGGAATTGATCGAGGAGAGGGTGGAATTTCACTACTTGTCGAGACCGGGGTCATGAGACTAGTTTGGAATCCAACCTGCTCTTAGGAGTATTTGAAATGGTGAATTTTTTTGTTTAAGTGTGCTGTCATGCAACTCATTGAGAGCTGGTCGGGCATGAGAGGGTCAAGTGGAAGGGCGGAACATAAAATATAACAGTTAAGTTACATATTTTTAATTTCTTACTTTAACTTATATTCTATGTATATTACTGTCTCAAGATTTTTGAGAGTGATTTCAGATTTCTAGGAGCTATAATAGATATTCTAGATTTTGGTAGATCCTAAAATTTGTGCTATAATAGATATTCTAGATTTTTGGGAGATCCTAAAATTTGTCAGACGTAGCCAAATTTCAGTAATCAACACTTGTCCATTAGTGTTTTTTTCCATAGCTTTTTCTGACTTTCCAAGATAAACTTGATATCAGAACAAGGGTTTTCCAATAATTTCGACAATTTTTCCTAGATTGGAATTGGGAATCGTCACAACTTTTTATACAAGTCAAAACTTCATCTCTTATTGCTTTGCATCACTTTATCTTTTTACACTTTGCATCGCTTTATCTCTTATTGATTTGCATCACTTTACCTTTTTACTCTTTGGCTAATTCATTTCATCACAAATCTCTTGACTTCAATTCCACATCCTTGACTAGCTTGCCCCGACTCTCACTCATATCCTTGATTGAGTTGACTCCCTAGTCAGCCAAAGTTTCTCAAACTTATCTCTTAGACTTGGAGACTTGAAAACTGTCACAAAACTATGACTCCTTGGGACAACTACCCCGCTACCAAGTGAAAAGAGGGGGTCCCCATTTGCAATGGGGTGGTGGTGTGAAAACCTCACAACAGGCAGCTTGATTGCTAACTCCATTTTGGTTTTCTACTTGTCTATTTTAGGTTTGTGGAATGGTGAATTGTTTGTTTTTGCCTTGCGCTTTTTACTACAGGGGGCTTATGTTCTCTGCCCTTATTCCTTGCCAGCTTGATGTCAAAATACTTTTCTTTAAGAATCTTTGTCTAATTTGTTGCCTTGTCCTCTTGTTTGCTTGTTCCTTTGGTATATGGTGCTTCGTCAACTGATCCTTCTACTTTTCTACAACATAAATGGTTGGGTCTTAGTCTAGTGGTTGTGACTCTTCATAGCATTTGTTCATTTTCTTGTTGATGACATTTCATTTGTTGGCAAATGTGATTGTTCTTCCAAATTGAACATGACTTTCTTTTTCTTCTTTTCTTCTTTTTAGTTAGGGTGTTGAAATATGGTAGCATCAGTCAGATGTAGAAATGATGGTCGATTTGATAATATGTGTGTATATATGTCAGTACGTGTTGACATATGTATACACACATATACATATGGTTAATTTTGTTTATACTCTTGTCATCATTTGCAATAAATTCTGGAAATCGATGATCACTTATATAACTGATTGAAATCTACTACATTCCAAGTATACTATTGATCTCCACTTAGAGGTTATTACTTGCAGATCATTGGCATTTTATGTTTCATATAAGATCCCGATCAAGCATCATTAATGGTGATCATTTCCAGATTGGATATTATTTATTTGTGCAAGACAAATATAGATCGAACTTGATAAGCATTCATGGTTTTTAAGTAACAAACTCTTATTAGAGATTGGGTGTTTAGTTAAGATGAAAAGGCACTATCCATGAGATCGTCCGCTTTACAATTGAAGACATCAAAATCAGTTAATGCCCTTTGGAGTTCAACGACTATATATCAGATTTAAAATTACTAATCAATATTCATTATTTATTAATATTGAATTATTATTTGAATACTCATTTCACAAAGACCAAATTCTGATTACATCCTCCAAAATAGAATTCAAAGATTAGCAAATTATATTCTGAAAATAGAAAAGACATTCATAATTTTAATCTGAGATTTATCATTCATTTACATGGTATCAGAGCCTTGCTAAGGAAGATCCGATTAAACTCGAGATATCAGATTACTTTAATTCTTTTTTGAAACTGCAATCACATTTCATTCTTCATAATGTTGACTGTAATCAGATTTGAGGACTGTCTTTAAGGTGCAAACAACTTTGCATTATGAAAATTCAAAATCATGATGATACTGAAAGAAAAAAGTTAAACTCGTTTGTGAGAGAAAACAGGATAGAACCAGAGAATGATCCGAAGAAAACTCAATGCATTTAGAATAATAAGAAAGCTATGAAACCTCTGGTAGATGTAGTTAGGGGCCATATAGTACCCATATTGGAAAAGCATGAGACTGCATACCTTATGTTTAAATCCCTTGACAGCACTTTTGAAATGAAATACACCAGTAGGACCCTTGCTCTAAAGAGGTGACTTAATCACGTGCAAATGAACAAGAGAAAATCCATTAATGCATATTCCATGAGATTTACTGAACTAAGAGATCAACTGTCAACAATTGGATATCAAATGGATAGCAAGGAGTTGACACTAATAGCTCTAGGTGGCCTACCAAACTCATGGGAGTCATTTGTTCAAGGAATAAGTGCAAGATCAAAACTCCCTAATTTTGATACGCTAAGAACATATTGTTACAAGAAGAAGCAAGATTGATTGCAAAAGGAAACAATCAGAAACTCGTAGATGAGGATATTCATATATTAAATACAATTTCTCATGAGAAAGGTAAGAAGAAAAACTTCAAGAGAAAGAAAAATTCTTATTGGAAGGGATCATCCAAGAAGAAGAAAGATATTTTCCAAATCCAATGTTTCAGATGTGATCAGTATGGACACTATGCAATCAAGTGTCATGATAGAACAAAACAACAAGCATCCTTTGCTGAAGTTGGAAAAACAAATATAAAACATGATTATGAGAAATTTGTCCTTTACTCAGCTTTATCAAGCCAAGTATCAGACAAACTCAACACTTGGGTGATTGATAGTGGTTCATCAAGACACGTGACAGGATTCAAAGAACACTTAGATATTATAGTAGAAGAAACTTACAAAGAAGTAACTATTGAGGATGATTCAGCACATCCAGTAAAAAGGGTTGGAACTTGCACCATAAATTTGAAGTCTAACATCTCTCTACAACTCACTGGAGTATTGTTTGTACCAGGAATAAAGAGTAGCCTAGTATCGATTTATGCTCTTAAAGACAATGGATATAGGGTTACCTTTATGGGTGGAAAAGTTCTAGCATGGCTAATGAACTCCACCGTAAAGAAATCACAAACTATAGGTATAAGACAAGGGTGTGCCCTAGGGAAGAATACAAAGGGGACCTTCCAAAATAGTTTGAGTAAAACCAAAAATGTATTAGAATTAGTCCACTTTGACTTATGTGGACCTCCATGGGAAGGTTCTTATATTATGCAATATTTGTGAATGACTTTTCTAGAAAAACTTGAATATATTTTCTTAAGTATAAAGAGTCGGAAGAAATCCTTAAAAGGTTTAAGGAGTTCAAAGCTCTTACAAAAAACTTTTTCGGGAAGAATGTTAAGAGTACTAAGAATAGATAATGGGAAAGAATACACCTCATAATTTTTCAAGGGATTTTGTGCACATGTTGGGACTAAGAGCGAGTTTATTGTACCTTATAATCCACAACAAACTGGTGTTGTTGAGAGGAAAAATCGAACTATTGGAGAAGTTGCTAGAACTATGTTGTACGACCAAAACGTAGAAACTTCATTTTGGGCAAAAGCCTCTAGGACAATTGTTTACATTCAAAATAGATGTCCTCACTCACATTTAGATAACAAAACTGCTAAATAAGCATTCACCGGTGTGAAACTTGATATAAGTCACTTCAGGATTTTTGGCTGTCGTGTATACATTCATGTGGCTAAAGAAAGGAGTTCTAAATTAGAACTTGCTGGAAAGAAAGGGATATTTGTGGTCTATAGTGAAACTTCAAAAGCTTACAGAATAAATATACTTTGACATAAACAAATTGAACTAAGTAGAGATGTCACCTTTAAGGAAGACATTGCTTTCAAATAGCAAAGAGTTCTATTGAGATAGAAATGCAAGATTCTTCTAAAGCCACGGAGGAGGATGCTCCTAAGATTCAAAGGAAGTACCTTGAAGAAACCATAAATGAAAATCAAACTTCTCCAAAAGAGAATCTTAATAATAACAACAAAAAGATACCACTGTGCACTAGAAAGATGATTGAGGAAGCTGAGAATGATGCAACACCCAAAGGAATCTTTAGAGAAAGTAAGAGGCCCAACAGATTCTCAAGCTCTGTTGCCCTAATGAATGAGATCATTTGTTCAAAACCAACTAGTGTTACAAAAGCTCTTAAACATCAAGTATGGAAAGATGCTATGAAGGAAGAGTATCAATCCATTTCAAAAAATGATGCATGGGATATATTACCTAGGCCAAAATGTTGCCCGATACACCTCTTTTAGAGCAGTTTCAACTATTACAGTAGCTAAAGGCTAGAAGATCTATCAAATGGATGTGAAAACTGCATTCTTGAATGGGACCATTGAAGAGGAACTCTATTTAGAGAAAC
Organism: Cupressus sempervirens; assembly: GCA_028749045.1. Classification (NCBI taxonomy): domain Eukaryota; kingdom Viridiplantae; phylum Streptophyta; class Pinopsida; order Cupressales; family Cupressaceae; genus Cupressus; species Cupressus sempervirens. Next base: position 830,940,358 of record CM053791.1, read on the forward strand.
TTGAAGGCTTTGTGATACATAATGCAGATTCACATGTTTGCAAATTGAAGAAAGCCCTATATAGACTTTAACAGGGTCCCAGAGCATGGTATGAGAGGATTGTTCGCTATCTCACGGGACTAGGATTTTGCAAGAACGATGCTGATCCAAATCTCTATTTTAAGGTAATTAATGGTGATATGTTAATACTTATTTTATATGTTGATGACTTGATAAACACAAGAGATCACCTTATTACTCAATGTAAGAAGGACCTGGCCTTTGAATTTGACATGAAGGAATTGAGTATTTTACATTATTTCCTTGGGTTAGAAGTCCGACAAGAATCAGATGGTATCATATTAAATCAAGGAAAATATACTATTGACATTCTAAAGAGATTTGGGATGTTGGACTATGGACCCATGTCTACAGCTATGGAAACCAACTTACATAAATTGAAGGAAGCCACGTCGGAATCAAGATTTGCAGATCCTACTCTATATAGGAAGATAATTGGATCATTGATGTACTTGGTTAACTCTAGACTGGATATTTGTTATGCAGTGAACGCTCTAAGCCAGTTTATGTGTGAACCAAAGGAGATACATCTTCTTGTTGTGAAGCATATATTGAGATGCCTTCAAGGTAGTATTGGATATGGATTAAAATACAAAAATATAGACCTAGATCTACATGATCTACATGGATACTCTGATTCAATTTGGGCTGGAAGTGTGATGTTCCAAAGGCGAACTCGGCCTGAGGGTGATCTCGACCCAAATGCAATATTTGTCCAAAGGGGATTTTGTCCCGAAGGGGATCTTGATCTGAAAGGAATCTTGGTCCGAAGGGAAACTTAATCCGAAGGGAATCTCGACTCGAAGGGGAAATCAATGCGAAGGGGATCTTGATCCGAATGCAATTGCTTTGATACCACTGTGATGTTCCAATCCTCTCCGCAATTGTAGACATGTTTCCTCTGTGCCCTAATTTTGTCCTTGTAAAGTGGTTGGAGGTAAGGACTGCAAGAAGTGTGTGAGTGGGCCATACGATGGTATTGCAATTGGCCGCACAGAGGTATTGAGTTGGTCGTACAGTACAATGGAGCTGGCCATATGGTATCTTGGAGCTGGTCGTACAAATGGTATAGGGAAGGCTGTACAATATGCAAAGGCAAGCTGTATGGTGAAGGTGTGAAGTCCGTACGGTAGGAGTATGGAGATGTAGCCGTACAGTGAAGGGGCGTGGAGCTGGCCATGCTATGCAAGGCCGTACGATGCAGGGAGGAGGCCATACGGTGCATGAAGCAACTGTGCAGGATATGGAAAGAGGCTATGTGGTAATGTATGGTGGAGGCAAGGGTTATGGAAAGTGTATGGATGGTATAGTGTCGTGTGGGATGTAAGGTATTACAGGTTGTGCCAATGATTTAGATTGTGCTCAGAGTTAGCCATACAAATGATTACAAGAGACACCAAACAACCCCAGTGCAAATATTGAAAACCAAATCACAGATTGATGCAAATAGAAGTATTTGCAAATAAAGATAGTGCACATAGAGAAACAACAATAGCACTTCAGATTTGCCAGATATAATGATAGATAAAATGCTGCTCTGATTTGCCAAATCCGAGCAAAATCATACAAACAGAATAGGGTGAGGGCCGAATCCCACCAAAATTGGAAGAGCCAAGTAGGGAAGATCTTTCACTTCTGAAATGGCAATCAACAGAGAAATCTCAACGGGAATTCGTAGTAAAGAAATAATAAACCAAGTCGCATACCAACTACTACCTACGTGTCGTGCTTAAATACCCATTGGGTAAACCTTTCCGAGGGTGTACAAAGATAGCCGATGACCACACCTACCAACGGAAATAATTAAATAAAAATGGATCCGAGATATACTAAATCAATCGGAACCACAAATACAAATATTATTAACTAAGGCCCCATATTAATTAATTAAAGTAACTAATTAAAGGTCCTTTTGTTATATTATTTAAATTTTGGGACTAGTTCATTAATTAATTTAATTAGATTATTACATTTAATTTAATTAGATTATTACATTTAATTTAATTTAATTTAATTTAATTTAATTAGATTATTACATTTAATTGTACCATTGAGATGCCTTCATGGTACCATTGGATATGGTCTAAAATACAAAAATATAGACCTATATCTACATGGATACTCTGATTCAGTTTGGGCTAGAAGTGTACCCGATTGGAAAAGCACATCAGGTTCTTGCTTTAGTTTAGGATAGGCTATGATCTCTTGGATCAATAGGAAAGTCTTTAGTGACACAAAACTCAACAGAAGCCGAATATATTACAGCCTCTATGGGAGCAAGAGAAGTAGTATGGCTTCGGAAATTGCTTGTGAGATTATTTGGTGATCCCCTGAATCCTACTATTATCCATTGTGACAATCAGAGTTGTATTAAGCTTTCAGTGAATCCAGTGTTCCATGATAGATCAAAGCATATAGAGACTCCTTACCACTATGCGAGAGACGTGGTGGAAAGGAATGTGATCCAGTTGGAGTACATTAGTACAAGTGATCAAACATACATTCTTACCAAGCCTCTCTCTCTAGAGTTAAAGTTGAACACTTTAGACAGAAGCTTGGGATGGTTGAAATTTAATTTATTATTGAAATTAAGTCTCAAATTGTTTATTTGTACTATTATATTTAAAAGATGTTTAATATGTAAACTCTTTTATCACGTGTGTGACTCCATGACTTTATGGACCCCTTGTGTACATTATTGAAAGTTGATGATCATTTTGTTAGTGAACACTTGTATTTGACATTGTAAGTTGAAGACTTCACAATGATTAGTTTCACTATCATGTGATTTATACCCATGGATATGTCATGACATTATCTCTTAGACATTTTGATAGATATCACGAGTCTTGATATCAGTTGAAGATCATTATGATCCATTTGAGATAATCATGGTGGATAAGTGTATCCATGGATATGACATGGTTTATTATGGTAGACATCATGAGACTTGATATCGGTCCGATACCATAATGAAGATGTGTTATAAAGAATGTCATGTGACTTGACACTCTTAAGAAGCATATCATATCTTTTGATATAACGAGTAAGGTGATATCACTATATACTTGGTCAGTGTTTTTCTTCCCTAGCTAAGAGGGAGTGTTGAAATATGGTAGCATTGGTTAGATATAGAAATGATGATCGATTTGATAATATGTGAGTGTATATATGTTAGTATGTACTGACATATGTATACGCACATATACATATAGTAAATTGTATATATATTGTAATAACCCCAACTGGTTATAACTTCAACAAACACCAAATTCTTTACTAATTTAGTGGTTTGACATTTCGTCAAACACTTTGCAAGCAAACTTTGATACCACTATAATATCCCTTGCCCAAACTGACTAACCAAGGGCACTAACACATCCACATGTCCCTGTGAAATAAGTCCATCATCAACACTGTGGATAGGACTACTTGTTGTTGTACTGAATACAGATACATTTGCATCATGGACACATGTCGAGGAAAACTCAAGCTTCCTTCCTTGCAAACTCGATCCCAACCTTCTAAAGGCGGAAACCATATACCTCGTTGCTCTCTCAAATATCTTTGGACCTCTGTTGATGAAGCTTAAGTTTCTCCATACTTTCCTGCAAAGCATTCTTCTTCGCGCTAACTTCCTCATGACTCCACCGACTTCTAGAACTGCCAGTCCTTCTATGTTTGTCCATCGCTAGAAAATGCTAGAGTGCTGGTCACTCCAAATGTAACAGAAAATTTGAAAACAAAATAAATTTCCTACCTCACAGGATGGCAAGAAACCGCTCTGATACCACTGTAATAACCTCAACCAGTTATAACTTCAACAGACACCAAATTCTTTACTAATTCAGTTGTTTCACATTTTGTCAAACACTTTGCAAGCAAGCTCTGATACCATTATAATATCCCTTGCGCAAATTGACTAATTTTAGCTCAAGGGATATTGTCAAACACTTGTATGCTTCCTTTCTCTTTTATGATTTTTTTGTGTTTCAGATTGTTTGGTATAGTTTGAATGATGTTAAGAAATTCAGAATATTTGGAAATGATATTACAATACCTCTTACAATGAATTAACATGCAAGTGCAGTTCTTTTTAGTATTTTCAATGCATATACATGGAAACTAGATATGGAATGCATACCTAGAGCCAACTGACCTTTTGACAAACAATTGACGTACAACTATTATGCTGATCAGATATGCTATTAGATGGACATTTCGTCAAACAAATGGTATGCAACATATACCTCCTTTATTGAATTCATTCTCATGTACAATGTTGCTATGAATTTGCCAAGACAAATGGGCTTACAATAATGACTACAGCAATGCCAAATCTGATTCTGAGTTATCAGTTACAACAACAAAATTATATGCCTAAGATTACAATGCTAACTACTAATAGTTGCAAGAGGAACCTGATAATAGTGATGCCCATGGATGGAGATGAAAGTTGCAATCGGAATCAAGCATAAATACTGTAGTGTGGGTATTGTAGTGCGACACTTTCACGCGTACTGTAGCAGCAAGGAAAAAACGATTACTAATGGCTGCCAAAGATGAATCTTTAGATCTGCACTCGATAGTCCTTTAATATTCTTCAAACCCTTCGGTTATTCCTTAACTTTAAGCACAAATAGAACTCCAGAATGAAGCTCTCCTGAATGCCGAATTCAGTGGATATTTCACCACCTCAAATGGTTGCAACACTGAAGAATTGATGCTCTCCAATGGCTAACTGAAATCAAGAAACCCTTAGTTTCTTCTCCCAAGTTCATATCAAATGAAATTGACAATAATCGGATGCCTAACAATGAAGCTCTCGCCTCTATTTATTCTTTTTCTTCACCCTTCTAGAAGGAAATAAAATATTATTTAATTGCACTCTCTAGAAGCTTCCCCCTTTCGAATACAATAATTAGTTGTCCTTCTAGAAAATGCACTCTCAAGAAGCTTCCCCCTTTCCAATACAATAATTAGTTGTGCCTCTAGAAAATTAAATTAATTAAATATAAAGTCACCTTTAGATTTATTTATTTATTGACTTTAATTTAATTTATTTCTCCTTATTTCTGCACTGAGCCTTCGGAGAATCAAAACCTAAGAACTCCATTGAGGGTCTAAAAGATGGAGGACATTACATATATGCTTGTTATCATTTACAATAAATTTTGGGAATCGATGATCACTTATATAACTGATCGAAATCTACTACATTCCAAGTACACTATCAATTTGTACTTAGAGGTTATTACTTGCAGATAATTGACATTTCATGTTTCATATAAGATCCCAATCCAGCATCATTATCGGTGATCATTTCCACATTGAATATTATTTATTTGTGCAAGATAAATATAGATCGAATTTGATAAGCATTCATGTTTATTAAGTAACAAACCCTGATTAGAGATTGGTGTTTCGTTAAGATGAAAAGGCACAATCCATGAGACATCTCATGAATGGACATGCCTCCACTTTGTGGCATGACCGCTCATGAGATGTCTCTTCCTTACATATATAATGCAGATCAGATCCACAATTGAAGACATCGAAATCAATTAATGCTCTACCCTTTGGAGTTCGGTGACTATATATATCATATTCAAAATTACTAATTAATATTCAGTCAGTATTTCACAAAGACCAAATTCTGATTACATCCCGCAAAATAGAATTCGGAGATCAGCAAATTATATTCTGAAAATAGAAAAGACATTTATAGTTCTAAATTCTAATCTAAGAAAACTCAATCATTCATTTACACAGGGAACTATTGTTTTCAGTTGCCTTTACTAATTAATTATTATAACTAAAATTATTGAACATCTGAAGTTTAGAGACTTTTATTTTTTAATTAATTTCCTGCTATTATTTTTCTTTTTTCTAAGTGGTTGGTCTTAATTTTGCTAGGAGTATTATTATTATTTCAATTCAAAATAATACCAATAGTAAAATCTCTACAAATTCCTAGAAAGCTCCACCAAATTCTGGAAACACTGCTTTAGATCTGTCGCATCTTGTTCATTATTGTGATTATGTTGTGGAGCTTTTGTGTTGCCATGCTAGGATTTGCAGCTTAGATGCCAAGGCCGTAGTAGAGGAGCTGCTGTGGGACAAAATGCTGCTAGTTCCAGTCGCTGCGGAGATCACAGGCAGTAAATCCCTTTCTTCAAGAAGAAAAGGGGCTATGGATCTGTGGATTAGTACCTCGACACACTTGTTTTTTGTTTTCTCATTTTGAATATTTAGGGTTTTGGAAGTATGGGCTATGTTTGTAGAATCAATCATTCATTGTCTTTGATAATGACAACTTTGCATTTTTTACAAGTTATTAAATTTAGGATTTCAGAAGCATTGGCTAGGATTATAACCCAATGTTATAGGACTTGGCGAGTCCTAAGGCGAGGCAGCCTCCTAGAGGCTGGTGGCCTCTTGCCTTGAACTTGACCATGTCTTGGGCAAGTTTCCATAGACTCGCCAGACTCAGCAAGTCCCACTGGTTTGACTCTGTTGTCAACCAGCTTAAAATAAGTGCAAAAAAACATATTTTAATTGTTTCTTCCTTTTTGTTTTTGGTATGTATTGCATGTCTAAGACCTGAAAATGTCATTCTATCACTTGCAAGCATAAACAATAGAGAAAGAAGGCTTGAGAGAAGACTATTGGGGTTTCAAGAGATAGAGTAACAAATTGGTTGGCACTCATATATTGGTTGCTGGTTGTTTGTGCCACTTTGTAGCTTTCATCTAAGCTTTGAGAGGAGTTAAAAGAAGCATTTGGAGGAGGCTTCTACAAACTTGAGTTGCATTTCCATTTTTAGAGCCAATTTGAAGAGGTAAGTTACATTTCTTTTTGCTATTTTGTAAATTTTTTTACATTCATGAATCATTTTATGTTTCCATTTGTTTGTCTTTAATTTTGTTCCATTTTATGTTGATGAAAAACTTGAAAAGTAAGCAGCCCTAGTGTTTGTAAATTTGATTTTCTATATTGTAGATGCTTATTTTTTATATTTAGGATATATTGCAGCAGCAACAACATCATGTGTCAGCCTGAGGGTAGTGGATCTAGGCTTAAATCTAACCCCAATGCTGAACGTGATGCTAAACCATAGTAATGAGACTCGCCGTGATGCTAAACCATAGTAACAAGACTCGCCGTGAGTCGGGCAAGTTGTCCGAGTTAGCGAGTCAAGTTACCTCAGCCGGCTCAAAATGACCCATGACCTTGGCTCGATGGGTCAACTTGGCTGACTCGGCTGACTCTCCTAGGTGGCTCGGTTGACTCATCTGACTAGCTGATTTTTAATTTTTTTGCCTTTGTATTTACGTAATCGATGTATGTGATCAAATTACCTTCTATTTTATGATGTTATTGTGTCTTTAATCTTTATTCAAGAATGGGTGCATGGAATTAATTTAAATCCAAAAAAATCTCTAAATTTCAAGGGTTTTATCACTTTGCCGAGTCAAGTTACCCTTGCCGAGTCTGAGCCGGGTCACGAGTCAAGTTACCCTTGCCAAGTCCGAGGCGGGTCTGAGTCTCATTACTTTGTGCTAAACCATGCAAGGCAACACCCCAAGATGTCATACGTGATATGCAAGCTGTTTTAGAGGCATCTCAAGAGAAAAAACAAATTAAGAAAGAAGCAACAAAAAGAGATGGCATACTTAGCTAGAAGTGGAGAGGACTCTCCAAGTTATTGTTCTCCAGTTCCACCTACTAGTACTACTGCTTCTACGAGTGTGAGCATTGGGTCTCGGGTTTGTTAGCAAAAATTCACGTTAGATTCCATCTTTGTTGTACACACAACTTCAAGTGCACAACCATCGCTTGACAGCATGGGTTGGAATAAGGAGAAGCACGAGCAAGCGAAACTTGGAGATTTCTTTTTCTACAACAACCTTCCATGTAATGCAGCAAGGTACTCATTATTATTTTTTTAATTTGTATGTCTTCTCATGCTTTGAAGACTTGAGAATTTGTTTGTCTTCTCTTACTAATAACTTAAGAAGCAGACCTATTTGTTTATTTAATTTGTTCTAGCTCTCCTTATTGACAAATTGTGATAGATGCTATTACTATTTGTGGTTCGGGGTTCAAAGTCCCTAATGATGAGAAGCTAAAAGGTCCTATTTTGACTCGACAACTGGCTGATGTAAAAGTTGAAATTGAGGAGCAACAGAAAGTATGAAGGAAGTATTAAAGGAGGTGGGTGATGAGAATGTGGTGCAAAAGTCACAGATAATGCAAAAAATTATGTTGCTACAGTAAATTTCTTATGGAGAGGCACTACCACTTCTTTTGGACCCTTTGTGTTGCTCCATTGAACTCATGTTGGAGGATCTTGTTCAACTTCCTTGGATAAAAACTTGTGCATCGAGGGGCGGAGACAGTAGCAATGGCAGTGGCGGAGGCTAAAGCACCAGGGGACCCAGTTCAGGACCTTGAGGCTAAGAGAGATGGATTTGACCTTGATGATGAGGATTATGAGGATGAGTATGATAAGGAGGATCAGCCTCAGACACAAGGAGAGAGGATGGCTTCAGAATCTTCCATGACCTATCTTAGATGTACTTGTAGGAGGACATATGCTACTATGAGCCTTTATTTTGATATATTTTTTGAGCTTTTGATTCCATGGATTGCATATTCCATCAATATTGTAGACATTTTACTATGACACTATATTTATATTATGTTATTTAGTTTAACTTTAACTAATTTTCTTCAAAAATTAGCATTTATACTTATGTGATCTATGCAAAGTTGTGTATTTGTGCAAAGTAGGTTCTATTTATCTCAGTTATTGTGTATTTGATGTTAATTGACTAAATGATGCATGAGAAAAAAATTTAAATCCTTACAAATCTTTGAATTTCTTGGGTTTTTTTATTTGCCGAGTCCAGACGCTGAGCTTGAGTTCGTGATTGAACTCGAATTGTCAAGTCTGAGGTTGTAACACTGTTATAAACTATTGTTTCCTTCATTCCTCTTACATTTAGGGTTTTAATATTTATTCTCCCCAATAGTAGTGTCTAGAGCAAGCCGTTGAGCTTTTAGGGTTTTAGTCTAGGGCAACGTTGTCTAGTGTTTATGAGTTTGGTTAGAGGGGAAGCTTAGGCAGGAAAATGGATATGTAAAATCAAAATCTTCCATTTTCGTTCCCTCAAATATTTAGCGATGCATATTTGATTTACAAACTAGCTCTCGTAGACGCATGTCTGTATAATAAACTTCCTTTTCAATTTACTTTGGACTGTTAGATCACACTATATCATTAGTTAAGTAGAGAGAGTGTTGGCCTGGTTGTTCACATAAAATTTTCTGATACATCCTTAGTGAAAATTCCTTCTCCCTTTCAAGAATTAGGGTTTTGTGTTTTTAAATCATTGTTGACCTCAGAAAAATCCCTATTTTGTTATGTTGTTTTTTCCAATGTTAAATCTTTCCCCAGAGGACCTTTGAGTTAGGTTTGCATGCTGTGTTTCATTTAAAAGGGGGATTTGCGGGGAAAGTTATTTTAATGCCTTTATTCTTTTTCCCATGTATTTTTAAAATTTTGTTGGCATTACCCAACATTGCCTTAAGTTCCCATAAAAGGTTTTTAACCCAAGCTTTTGTTTTAATATTTTGCGGGTTTGCGTTTTATGTTTGACAAAATCAGTCAAGTCACGATGACCCTTGATCTTCCTTTGATCTTAAGGAATATCAAAGGTTGTCGTTTTGTCGCCAACAAGAGTTGCAAGGTCTTTACTCTTGGCAACATAGCGACAAGGTGACACCTTTCTATGGGACCCAGTCAGAAGGAGCAAGGTTTCAAAAGTAAATTCTGCGTTGTACATCATATGGTAAATCAACGAGCCTCGCTTTGTTGCCAAAGAAAGTTGATGGTTCTTTATTCATTGTGACATAGCGAGAACTCAACACGTGGCCACGTGGGCCTTTTCCCCTTGAGGCCAATGGGAATGTCAGAATAAGATAATAGCTATCCGTGCCCCATTCGTTCTTTGTCATAAATGGCCAGTCTTTCAATGTACTTATTTCCACCATTGATCTTAGATTAATCTAGGGCTGTCGTTATGTCGTCATCCAGAACTGATCAACCTTTACCCATAGCGACATAGTGAGAGTTCAACAAGTGGAATTTGGCCAGACTAGTCTTTGCAGAAATTGTCGTAGCTTCCAAATCATCAAAGGGATGCCAGATGCCAGATTTCCATTTGCCACGAGGGATACACTTTGATAGAGACGAGATGTTGGTCCGCACCATCAGATCTTTTCAAAATCGACAGTGGTCACTTTGTCGCCAAAGGAAGTTACAAAGTTCTTACCCATAGCGACAGATTTGACACATGGCATGGTAGGCCACCTTCATAGAAGTTCTGTAGCATCATCCTTGATTGTCTGATGTGCAAGAAATTGAGGGCTGTTGTTATGTCGCTAAAAGAAGTTGCTCGATTTTTATCCTTGGCGACATAGCGAGAACTCGACATGTGTCCGAGTGCATAAATGAATAATATGAAGTTGCCAGTAAGGAGAGAAAGGGTACACGTGGTGAAAGTTGATTGGATTGACCGCCAACTAGAAAGTTTGAAGCCGAGTCAGAATGCGTTTTATTTCTTGATCATTGGATTTTTGTAAATGAACGACTTGTTTTCAAACTCAAAGGGGAACGCCACTCTGTTTCAAGGAATGTAGTGCAGACGGTCAAGAATTTCATCCTGCGAAAATATTTTTCGATTTTCCTAGAGCCTAAACCTATTGAAGAACCTAGTTTTTTTGCCTGGTTGAAATTGTAAAATCTTCTATATCGACAATTCATTGCAGCATTCAGAGAAGAAAATAAGAAAGCCAATTAAGTATTTCCGTCCGCATATAATTAAAAGAATTTTTGTTTCTCCTGATTATTGTTCTAGTATGCCTCCAAAAAAGGGTTGAATATGCTAGTAGAAATGTTCATGATGATTTTGTAGAGCAATTAAGTGAATCTACTAATGAATCCACCCAAATAAAGAAATTAGTTCCTGTAAACCCTAGGCTCCGAATTGCAGATGGTTTATTTGACAAGGGAAATTGGACTAGGGATGCCATAACTTCTAAAACAGGGTTACAATTGTTTAAAAAGTGGTTTTCAGAGAGGAAATTGTTTGCTTCCCACAGAAATATTTGGAATTTTGACCTAGGTAAGTTAGTAGTTCTTGGAGTTTTTATGGATTTAGTCCTCCTCACAGCTGTAGCCCGAAACTATGATCCAATAGCTAGGATGGTGAGGAGAATAGACAGAGAATGCTTGATGAACATAAATGCAGAAAAAATACAAGAATTTTTGTTTCTCCTGATTATTGTTCTAGTATGCCTCCAAAAAAGGGTTGAATATGCTAGTAGAAATGTTCATGATGATTTTGTAGAGCAATTAAGTGAATCTACTAATGAATCCACCCAAATAAAGAAATTAGTTCCTGTAAACCCTAGGCTCCGAATTGCAGATGGTTTATTTGACAAGGGAAATTGGACTAGGGATGCCATAACTTCTAAAACAGGGTTACAATTGTTTAAAAAGTGGTTTTCAGAGAGGAAATTGTTTGCTTCCCACAGAAATATTTGGAATTTTGACCTAGGTAAGTTAGTAGTTCTTGGAGTTTTTATGGATTTAGTCCTCCTCACAGTTGTAGCCCGAAACTATGATCCAATAGCTAGGATGGTGAGGAGAATAGACAGAGAATGCTTTATGAACATAACTGCAGAAAAAATACAAGAAGTTTTTGGAATGGACCCGACCACAGATTATCATGAGGTCATTGATCTTCAGGGATTGGAGAAAGAATACTTGTCTTGCAAGGATCAAATTAGGCAAGGGGCACTAAGAGGACACTTGGCCACAATTGGAAATTTAACCTTTGTCACAGCATCAACTAAAGAGCCTTTCAAGAAACAGTTTTTCAATTCTAGGGCTATAGATCTCTATATGACTTTGTGCAAGGTCTTTGGTGAAGATGAGCAGGAGTTTGTACCAATAAAGTTTATGTATATGATGGTATAGATCTCTTCCTTTGGTGTGGATATTATTTTTAATTTTGCATCCTTTCTAGTAGAAGAAATTCACATAGGTCTAATTGGAATTGCAAAGGGCAAAATTGAGAAAACCATTGGTTTTTATTCTTTGTTGATGCATATGTTTTTGTATAAAGGGGTTACTTTCTTTGAAAAGGAAATGGTATTAACAAGAGAATATGAGGGAGAATCTCTGCCAGTTCAATTGTGGAGTGCAGATATGACCTGGGATGCAGAGAAGGCCAGTTTTGTGAGGTTTGATAGATATTTTGCATCTAGATTGAGGAGCCTGTTATTAAAAGATAACCCCAGGATACCTAAGGCGTTGCTAGATTTCATTAGGCCTATGAATAACCCTATTGGTTTGAAAGATCCCCATAATTGGGCAGACATCATACCATATCCAGTGTCAACAGTTTTTAGAGTATATGGATTCCAAGGAACTCCACATGTGCTTCCCTACCAAGTACCTCTTAAGGTGGGAATAGCCGAGATGTTATGGCAACTAGGTGGTTTGGAGGAAGCAAAACTGACTAGTAGGTCAAGAGGCTCTATTTTCCCATCTTGTACAGTTGCTCATTAGTTTATAATTACAAAGGGTGGTTGGTTGTTTTTATATAAATTTTTAGACCCATACAAAGTGGCTATCTCTCATGCTCGTTTTAATGATAGTGAAGGATTTTTTTGAAATATTCAGACAGAGGGCTAGGACTAGTGCTCAAAAGTATCAACCCTATTTCCCTGAAGATGTAATAAGAAATGATTTTTCTCTCCAAGAACAAGAGATTAAAAAAGAAAAATGGAGAATTTATTTTAGGGTCTTAGAATTCATAAATTGTTTTGAGAAAGATTATGGCCCTTTGAAAAATGCAAAGACAACAATAGACAAGTTGAATAAGTTGATGATCACCTTTCCAGAGATTATGGAGGCCATGAATGAAAAGAAGACCCTTTTTATCAATTCTTATCTTGATAAGGCAAGAGAAGTAATGAAAAAGTTATCTTTTACCCCTGCAGTAGGATCAGGGCAATTGGTCATTCAAAGGAGGCCTGGCTATATCCTCATCAGGAACAAAGAGCATACAGCTGATAAGGGGAAGCAAATAGTTGGATCAACCAGTAAGATCAGGGCAATTGGTCATTCAAAGGAGGCCTGGCTATAACATCATCAGGAACAAAGAGCATACAGTTGATAAGGGGAAGCAAATAGTTGGATCAGCTAGTACTACTTTGGAAGAGATGCCTGAAGAGCCAAGGCCCAAGAGGCAAAAGATAAAAGAAAAGTGCCCCAAATAGAAGACTACACACCCATTCAATCTCCTTTGCATATAGGGGATGAATGACTCACTAAGGAACAAATGGAACAATTAGGATCCCAATGGGGAGTATTTATTACTGTTGCAGAATTAGAGGAAGGAAATCCTCAGGAGCCTCCCATGCCTAGCCTTGAGCTAACTATTGTTGATTATAGAGGAAAGGAATTAGACCTTGTGGTAGAACAAGCTAGTCATGAATTTCTTTCAGATGACAGTTTTGTCAAATCTAGAGCTTTCTACTAGTTTGCATGGAGAACTAATATTGAAAAATTTGAAGAAAGGGTAATAAGAGGAAGGCAGAGCATCCAAAAATGGAAGAGGCAGCTATACAAGATCAGATAAAGGATGAAATGATGCAAGTGTTTAGAAGTTTGACTCCTGAAGAGGGAAGAAGAATGATAAAATCATCTGGGGTTTTGCTTTTACCAAATTGGGATATTGCAGATGCAATGGTTTTTAATACTGTCACCAAGAAGTTAAGTGCTGAAGAAAAGGTGGGAAAAGGACTTAGAGTGCTAAATTTAGTGAAGATCATGTTGCCTTGGTAATTTGGTCTTTGAGAAGAGGATCCAGAGCCAATCTTTCTCAGTCTGATGATACTGGAATGATTGGAGACTTGATTGTTAAGAGGGTGGAAGATACTCCAAACGATGAGGTTGTAGAGTTAAATGTTTAAACAACTACCTCACCTTAGCTACAACTAGGAAGGAGAAAAGGCAAAAATTGGAATTATAGGAAAAATATGAACAAGTTCTAGATGCTTACAATAAAGAAGTACAGAAGAGAATCGAGCTTGAGAATAAGATGAGAGGGTATCAAGGACAATCTAGCAAACCTAGGATTACTTACCCTCATCTTCCAATTGAACCTTTCAAGTCAACTTCCCTCATAGAGCTACCGAATACTCTGCAGAGACCTCAATTTTATACAACTGAGGATTTTGAAGAGGAGAAGAGCAAACTTTGGGCATTACATGTGGAATTGAATATCCAATATGAGGACTAAATAAGAAAAACAATCATGTATCTGGTAGATAAGGTTGGCTGGCCTACATTTTATGAGCAATTGGTAAAGATAATAGACATGTGGAATGAGATAAAAAGTAGTGAGGATGCTTTGAAGCCAATTGTGAATAAATGGAATAGCAGGGACAAAGATATTACTCTTTTGTGTTTTTCAGTCATTAGTTTGTCTTGTGAGCAAATAGAAAAAACTTTTGACATGAGTAATGATCTCTTTGATTTTGATGATAAGAGGGTTGCAGTGTAAAAGAGAATCATACTCTATTTCTCAAGGTATCTTGGTGAAAAATTTGAGCTTTTCCTCCATGCACTCAGGAAAATAGATAAATTAAAAGATAAGGAAGAATGGGCCAAAGAATTGGATGATTTGTTATGCCTTAGAATTAATAGGGTCATAAATGAAAAGGGGCATGCATGGTGGGCAAAAACAACTAAGGAAGTTGTTAAAGTTCAAATATTCTTTGATTCTCTTAGGGAGGAATTTGTTGAAATAAATAAATTAGTGGAATATGTTTTAAACAAGTAACGGGAAGTATTGAGTTTTAATTGGCCAGATGACACACTTTTTGACAAGTGGATGGCAGATTTTGTACATTCAAAATAGTTGGTGAAATTGATGAAGATTAGGTTGACCAAGATAAGCTACAAACAATTGATGCATCAGTTAAAGCAGAAGAAGAGAAGGATAAATAATCAACTGCAGTAACAAGTACATAATTTCAAACTGATGACTTGGCAGCAGAAGAATTAAGTGTAATTGTTAGTTTGTCAGTACATGATGACCTGGATGAAGAGCCACGAGTTAAACTCAGTTTTCAAATATCAGAACCTGGTCCATCACAAGCAAGTCTAATGGTCACACACTTTGAGGAATGACAATCATGTCAAGGCCAATTACAAACTCCTCAGCAACAAAGAAGCCGCAGCAGAAGTGGTCCCACAAGAGGAATATTCATGATGTAAATCTTTCTGTTGCACCAAATTTTGTCTTTTATGATAGTAGCCTTTTGTAAATATCTTTTTGTCTTAAGGACAATTGTCATTATTCTCTAGGCCTAAAGCTTGTTGCATCTCATACTATATAAATGAGATCCCAAGGCTAGAGAAAGTGGGTCCGAACTATTATGTAATTTTTAGTTTTTGCTAGGTTTACATTCGGTCTAGTTTTCTTGATGTAAATTTTTGTGATGTATTTTCTCTGCAAATCTGAAAATACATTAACATCCAAGGATCATACTATTTTGTCCTGAGTTGTTCTGAGTTTTATTCCAATGTTTATAATTTTCAAAGAAAATAAATACAAAGATGAACTATCACCATATTTGTTTTCTTTGAATGTTGTCTCCATTGTTATTGTCTGGTTATCTTGAGGTTGTATGGGCAAAGCTTATTCAATTTAATGCAACTAGGATAGGTTGTATATTAGTTTTATATCAGTTTGCTATTGCTTTTAATTCAATGAATTAAGTAAATGCTTCAGTGATATGATAGGATTTTCCAAGCAGTAAAAAGGATATGCATAAGAATGAGTTTTAGGGTAAATTGCTGATAATATTGATTGTAATGCAATCAATCAGGTCAAAATAGTTAGGTAGACTCTGAATCCCAATGGATAAGGCACTGATCGATTATTTCAGTTTGCATATGAAGAAATCACGGATAAGTATCAAGCAAAAATCTCAAAATCAAATCAATTTTACTTTAATGTATGAGAAATATCATAGCTGGTCAATACCTGGTTGCATTTAATTTCTGTGTTTTGGTTAGCTGCTGTTACCCAGAATTATGTGTAAATCTGAGAAGAATTATGACCAAATATTCTGCTACAGGGGATGAATGTTGTAAAAGGATATCAGTAAATGAATGAAGTGTGAATATAATATCTAGTATTGAATCACTTTTATCCCTTAGGTGCATCTGCCTTGGTTATGCAAAACCTAAAGAGTAGAAAATCCTTGTGGTTTTGTTGAAGTTGGGTCCAGATTTGAGAACTCCTTAGTTGAGCATAGGAAATAGCTAACCCTTAGACTAGGTTTTTCTTCATCATCTTGGTATCAAGTATTTTGTTGCTTGGTAGTTTAAAAACACCAACAGAGGGAACACAAAATTACCATGGCTGCTCAACATGCCACCCGATAGGTCTTGTGTCTTTTTTGTGTGCCCCTTTTCTTTCAAATAAGGGATCAAGGGCTTTCCCATACACTTTTCTTATGCAGACTTTTATAAGTCCAAGGAATTTTATGTAAAATGGTGTTGTTTTCTTTGTATTTTGCTTTTTTATTTTAGGATTTTGATTCTTTTCACTGGTGTTTTTTTTTATTCGATTTAATTCTAAAGTGCTGCAGATTTGTTAGGTTTGTTTTTTTCAATGAGACAGTGAAAAAGTGAAAAGATAGTAGTGCTGCAGATTTGAGTTCTTTGAGGTTTGAGGCAATAAAAAATTGAATGGGAAGGAAGAAATTACCAGACTGAAAATAACCAATAATATCTGGTTAAAGTATCCTATATTATTTGTCTACTGCAACATTTTTAATTTCAAAATCAAAATGCTTTAAAATTTGTTGTTTTACAGGGATCACGTGGTCATCAATTTGCTTTAGAGATTTAATATACCTTTTCATGTCATGCGTTTGCTAGTAATTTACTGTGACATCTGGTGACAAATTAGCCATTCATATGTCGGTTTGGCAATGTATGATTGGTCAGTCAGATCACCTAAATCAAACATGGGAATCTTTGCACTGTGGAAATCATGTCTGTGTTTCTGTGGAGAAGATTTCTGCCCTACATGCATGCATCCCATGTAAACATTTTTACTGTGGATTGGCAACTTTTTTTCTTTCTAAGTTTCTATTTGAAAGGAACTTGTTTTATTGTTTTTTCTTTTTGGGGATTGCATTACGAAGTGTCAAATGTCTCTACCATTATGGAGTTCACAATATTTAAAACTTGACTTACCAGTTTTATTTTATTTTATTTTGATCAATATTGTTAGCATTGACTTACCAATTTGCTTTTTAAATTTTGTTCAATATCGTTTGTTCTTTGATTTGGCGAAGCTTATTTATGAGATCCACATTTTTTTCCAGAAAAATCGAGTTGAAGAAAAACATTATATCTAATTTTTCAAATATGCTTTAAGCGGATTTGTATAATAGAATTTATCATGCTATTATGCACAACAAAATCAAATGTAGCCTCTTTCGAGTTCATCCCTGCCCAAAAATCGTTAAGTGTTAATAATAGTGAATGTAGAAAATTGTAGCTGGAGTGTGTAATGCAAGGTTTTTCGGGCCACCTCAGCATCAAAAGCCTTTTCTTAATAAGAAAGCCCTGTTATGGGATCCTGAATCTTAAAGTCCAGGGCTAATCCTGAGCAAAAATACAAAACAATAAAGCTGTACAGAAATCACTAAGTCTCAAACCCTTCGGTCCATTACCCTGAGTAGAAGCATTGATCAAAACAAAACAGTTGAGTTGCCTTCAACCTACAGCCTCTCTCATCTCACACTCTTAGCAAGAGAAATAACGTGTGAAGCAACATGAAGGGTCAGCCATGTTGCACAAAGTAAAACAACAGCCAGAAGCAAAAAGACCACCTGGTTACCCTCACTTCCAATTCGAGCTTCCCCCTAATTGCCTTTAGCATCGCTATCATTGAAATTGAGCTTGTTCCAATTTTAATCTGACCTATCCACCTTCATAATTCCTCCACTCCCCTCATTTAGCCATTTGAACCTAGGAGGCTAAGCATTGGCGGTTTGTTTCGGCAGCTTTTGATGAACAATTTTCCCTCTTTTCAACCAGATTTGAATTAACCCCCCGCCCCCCCCCATTTATTGATGTATATATGAAATCAATGATGATCTGATCCAGATCTTGTTCTGTTGAGAGATATTCTGAATTTTTTTAAAGAGATTTTGTTTCTGAAAGCTTGATAGAGGTTTAACTTTCACATAGTTCAAAGTTCGAACCACAAAGCTGATATGAGAAAACATAAGCTGGATGATGCAAAAATGATTTAAATTAATTCACCCAATTATTGATGCCAGTATGTGATCAATGATGATCAGACCAATTATTTACCGCGCAAACTGCCTTTGGCCTCCTCTGGTAGTTTGTTTCCTCAGTTTTTTAATTTTTTAATTTAAATTGACGGACGAGAAGGAATACAGTGTTTCTCTGATTCTCTCTGATTTAGGCTTTTGCTGAGAGGTTTTATTAGCTGCTCTTTGATTGACTGGTGCACCAGCAAATTACTGGCCTAAGAAGAGAACAATGACTGCAATATTGGTGATAAGGTGAGACTCGACCCTTCATGATGTTTGAGCAAGTGGAAGACTTGGGTGGTGGCTTGAATTTATGAGCCTCCTGCTTTTTCTGATGCAAAATTGAAAATTAAGATTGTAAGTTCTGTTTGGCCAATTGTAAGAGATTTCCACACACCGCAAGTCTAGGGTCAATATGAATCTGACTGCTTTCGCCATTGTAGATTAAAAGTGTTTGGTAATTTATGATATCTATAATGAAGTGGGGTTTTTTCTCGCTCAAAAAAATTGACGGAAGGTTGATGTTTCTAGAGGGCTTTTTTTTTTGTTTCCAAGCAAACAATTTAGTCTCAATAGTCAGATGAAACATATTTTATGGAATCTTGTAATTTGTAGAAATCTTAATGGTCAATTTTTAAATTAGGTTGATCTGTCAGTTTTATATTAATGAAGGCTGTGGTATATTTTCATTATAAAAAGCTAAAATGTGATCAAGATTTATTTAAAACTGCAATATATTTAAATATAAGATTTCTTAACTTAATCTAATAATATAATAAAATAAGTATAAACTTAAATTATTGTATTAGGGAATTGGAATACAGTATCAAATTAGCTTCAGTATAATTAGAAAATAATTCTTATGTAAAATGATATTAAAATCATATATTCAAAAATTTAAGGAGTTTCTTTATTGGTGTAAATTTTTAAAATTGATTTGACATTTTTCCTAACAGAAAGTCTAAAACTTATTTGGCAAAGGTTTTATGTGTTGTTTGAAGACAAACATAAATGGTTAGAGTTTATTTTACCCATAAATAACCCTTTGATTTTTCAGCAATGTTGAAGCCATTACAAATTGAATTGCTAATACTTCTGAATTTATGGTATATACTGCAAATTAAAATTACCACATGTCTTATCTACCTCTAAACCCTTGCACAAGGCAGGGACTCAAGCTCTCTCAGAGCTCTTGTTTTATACTTCTATTGTACAATTCCTCTTGAATGGACAGAATCTTCCTTGAGTTTTTAGGAAGTCAAAGAAACTATCATCTTGCTGACTGTTATGTTTGATTATTTGGTCCACTTGTCAGACTTTTCGAGGTTTACAGTAGAGACAAAAACTTTATGTTACTACAATCCCCTAACAACAATTTTAAATTTTTTTCATAATCATTCTCCTAACTTGTTATACATTGTCCTGCTTTTTCCATAGCGAATTAAATTTTTCGAGGTCTTCCATTCTTCTTCTTTAGTTTCCCTTCTTCCTCTTTTTTTGGCGGCACCCACCTTGGTAAGTTGGTGCGCTTAACAACATCCTCAATGGCATGTTTGCTTCTCTTTTCTACATTTTCCTATCTTTTGTGGTGCCTTCTTCCCTTTCAACATTTTGCGTGTCTTTTTTCTTCTCCATTAGGGCTTTGCCATGTACACTTTCCTTGCTAGTTCAAATTGAGTTCTAATTTCTCTTAATTTTTTCTTAATCTCCCTTGGCCATGAATGTGTTTGATTTGGAATTACATTACACTTTTATCTTTTCTTATGTTTGTCATTAGTTGTCTTTTCTAGTAGTTGCATCCATCCAAGGATTTCTTGAAGAATTTCCCCTTTCCATTCTCCACCCTTGGTACCTCACCCCCTCGCAAGGCAGACACCAAGAAGACAGTACCACAAGTTATAAAAAGAAATTCATCCTCTTTCCTGTATCCAGTTCAAAGTTTTAAAATGTGAATCTATTCTTTCTGCCCTTTATACAACCTAACTAGGGTTTTGACAATGGAACCAATATTAGCAAGAAAAATGGGGGACATAGACGAAGGTTTCATGAGCCCCAAGTAGTATTTGTATGTTTTATTCAACTAGTAAACAAAACAGTGAAACATAAGGCATTCATTAGATGTAACACATTATAAATAAGACTCCAGTATAATTTTTCCTAATCAATATCATTCTTATGCTTTCAGACCATCTGTATGTCTCCCTATTTAAATCATGATCCTTTTCATATCACATGTTATATCTTTTCTTCATATATCTTCTGTTATCTCTTCTACCTTATACATTCCCTTCCCTTACCCTTTTTGTGCTTGCAAGTTTCAATGCTTCTATTTTGAAATTTATTGTGTGTCTCTCTGCTTCAATTTATTTCTAGTTATCATCCTTCTGTGTGAGTGTGGTATTTATTTTAAAAGTATTCATTTTCTTCTTAACCTGGCAAAATTCTTCCCGTTTAAAAAGTTTATTTCTCAATTTCTGCTCATTTGTTGTAAACTCTGAAGGCATTTATTTCATAGTTATGAATAAGTGTCAAATGTCTTTCCTGCTTTTTGGTTAAAGCATACCTCATTTTTTAATTATCCAAAGATCATAAAAAACTGATCTTAAGAGGTATATATAGCTTCAAAGTACAGAGGGAAATTGATAATCAATACAACTTACCCAATTGTTGTTGACATTTATCTTAATCAGCCGGGAAATAGAGTTAACATTGATACATATCTCATAACGATAAATCTGTTAACCATCAAATATGAAGCTCTGCAAGCTCTTTTCTCTGAAGTGCAGTAGGATCTTTTGTGGTTGTGCTTGCTATTCTACTTTCATGCCAACACTTAGATAATAGAAAATAAAATGTATAATTAAGAAAAAAAATTGTATCTTTTTGTTAGACTGGTGTTAAGAAATGAAGAACATCTTGAAGATTATATGACAAGGTATTCTCTTGAAGAAGATAGCACAAGCAAGACTATATGGCATCATGGTTACATGAGGGCAACTCCCCCAAAACATTTCGTCCTTGATTCTTGTGGTGACCTTGGAACACAGCGATGGTGGGGGACAACCAGGCCACTATGTTTTCATGGATACCTCCCCACAAATCTTCGTCATGTGGCCTTATTTCCAAGGAATTTTTGTGATTTACCTCAACCATCTTGGAATATTATAGACATCATCAATTTAAAAAAAAAAGAAAAACAAAATTTCAATATTTTAATTGCTGATATGCTTGAATCAATTAAACTTGAACCTTGAACTTGATGTGTGATATGAATGTCTAAGCTTCAATTTTGATGCCATTTATACTCAAACTTTAAAAACGTGAAGCCTGACACATCTATATACATATGCACACATCCAGAGGCACAATTGCACACATATGTGCACACACCCACAACACTTACCCACACCTGCATCCCACATCCATACCTTCTTACCTTTCCCCAGGTCTCTGGTTCAACCCACTCTTGCAGCTACCCACCCACACACGCATAGGTGCATGTACACATGGATCCACACCCACAAACATCTACACACAAACCCACGCCCACATAACATAAATGCACACATATAATTATATATAAGTGTTATATATCCAGTCCTTTCTGTCCCCAACAAAGGTTACCCTTGACTACAGAAACATTGTGGAACATAGTTTACAACTTTACATAGATGATAATATATGTGGCACACAATTCTTTTTAAATGAGAGGAAAACATTAAAACATGAATACAATAGATGGAGTATGGTCATCAAGTGTGAAAGAATCCTTTTTAGAGTATTCTAAAATATTCTAAAAAATAAATAATTATTGTAAGTTGCCATGACAAACCTTCACTGAGCTATAATAGTTGAATGATAAGGAGAAAGAAGTAAAGGATCCATAGACAATTATAATTCACATTCTTTGCTGACTTATTTTTATATGATCCCATGCCTAATGAAATATAGTCTTACCTCTGAAGAAGTAAAATCAAGTTGCAGTTCATTGCGCCTCAAGATGTCAGGATTGGCAGGCTACTGAGTATTGACAATATCCAATAGCATGTTTGGATGCTGATTCTAAATATGTTATGTAGATTTGACAAAGAGGTGCAACCAAAATTGGTCCAACTTCCATTGGATGATCACTGCTCCGGTTAGAAAGTGACATAGATAACCTAGATGAGGCATAGTTGTAATTTGAAGTGTGAGACTTTCAACTTCAAAATTTGAACCATGTAAGCATTAATCGTTTGGGGAGTAACTTAGCAAAAAATTGAAAAAGTCAAAAAATATAGTTTTTAAAATTAAAGGTCATTTCCATTGCATAGATATATTGAGAGCAAATTAAATAAAGAGGTTAACCCATTAACTGTAGAAAATAGAAGGGATTGTACAAAAGCCATTGATTTTTCTATAATGCTTTTGCCATTTCCTTGCAGCAGTAACTCTAAACTTGCACTCAGTGCATTACCTAGCTTACCTTGTGGATCTCTCTGATCATTACAATCTAATTGGAGGAACTTAAACTTTTCTATAATGTCTAAACTCCTATTTACTTGTTTCTCACTGCATGAAAGCATGAAGACATGTACTAGCAAATTTTGGATCTTGATGCATTTCATATTCTTTCTTCTCTGATCTTCCTAAGCTGGAGTCTTTTTGTGAATAGATGGCTGCTCTCTAATGCTGAGATTCAGCACCTATCTTTCCAAAATATTGATGGTCTCACAAGCTTGTGTTGTTTTGGAGTAATTGTGTATCATTGCATATTTCTTCTCTTGACTACAAATTTACTTGTCATTTGGTTTCTCCATCACTGTTCTTGGAAGCTTCATTTACCTTGTATCACTTCTACACTTTGGATTGCTCACTTATCTTGACCTTTTGACAAGAACACAGGTAGCAAGGCTTCCTTTCATTGTTTTATGACAATCAATAACATATTGCTTCCCTGTGTCATGATAACATGTATCCTTTATGACTATATCTATTCATTGTCTAACATATGTTCAGATCTCTAATTTCTTCCAACAGTTTATAGATCGTATCTCTTGTTAGTGAATATTATCTTTAAACAGTAAGAAAAACTCATCAAGAATAGTCAATCACTCTTGATTCTTTTACGACAGTCAATTACTCTTTTCATAGAGCAGATGTTCACCTATGAGACAATCTTTTGATCTTCAAAACAATCATTCGGTCTTTGATAAAACAGACTTTCAAAACATAAATATCTCTTGAAACAGAGTAAGCTCTGAAAAAGGGTGAAACCCTTATCTAGAGCAGTGTAATAAACTTTTAAGACAATGGATACTCTCTGTGAACAGAACCATAATATCTCTGCCCCTCAAGAATCAATGAATAGATCTGCCTTATCAATCTAAGAGCATTGTCTATATATTTGAAAAATGTGACTATAAAAATGCTATAAACACATGAAAATAAATTCCCTTCACCATTCTTTGATGTTACCAATGCTTTAAAGAGATTCTAGAATCTTTCTGACAGTGAAAGACATCTTATCTCTTATTCAATGTGACTATTTGCTCACAAACCTTGAATGAAGACATTGAAATATACCAACATAGAGAGGGTTTTATGAATATGCATGGAACCCAACCTTTAATGTGACTATCAATCTAAGAGCATTGTCTATATATTTGAAAAATGTGATTATAAAAATTCTATATACACATGAAAAGAAAACCCCTTCACCATTCTTTGATGTTACCAATGCTTTAAAGAAATTCTGGAATCTTTCTAACAGTGAAAGACATCTCATCTCATATTCAATGCAACTATTTGCTCACAAATCTTGAATGAAGACATTGAAAATTACCAACATAGAGAGGGTTTTATGAATATGCATGGAACCCTAGCTTTAATGTGATCCCTTTCTTGACCATCATGTTGAATGTTCCTTGAAAGCTGCATCTTATTTGTGAAAACTACAGTAGAAGATTCTTTTTACTGATTAATCGCGATTTTTAACTGATTAATCACCCAAGAAAACTGTGAAAAAATTGTTGATGATCATTGATAAAAGATTTGCATTTTTTTGGGGAATAAATCGGCAGCATTAACGACTTCCAATTATTCCAGTATAATCACACTTTTTCACAGATTTCTGCTTCTATGATTTGAACATTGAAATTGAAGTTAGTTCCACCCACACAGACGCGTATATGGTTGTCCCCCAAAAATGGCTCTTGTATTGCTGCCCCCAAAATGCATCCCCTGCAGTCCCACTGTCACCTTCTCAAAACCCTAAAATTTAGCTTAGATCATTCTTTTATTATGATTATTTTATTAATCTGAGTGCCCACCTGTTCAAATGAAGCTTTGCCAAGTCTTTTGACTTTCGAATTAATTCTGCCATAAATTTTGAGTTTATTTATAGAATATATTGCTGATTTTTTCATATTTTTTTTCCCTATAATGAATTGGTCATGGCAGATTATCTATAACTGAAGGTTTTGAAAGCTGGAGGAATAAAATATAAACCCACCTTAGACCTTCTGGATTTTAGCTATATATACTAATATTTTTTTTCCTTGATCTATTTGTTGTTTCCAATATTCTGAATGTGTAAGCTTGTTGGCAAATGTACGGTTTACAGTTTTTCCATTGCATACCAGTAAAACAAATTGATTGTTTGTTGTATCTGATTTAGTGTGGTCTACATATCTTTCTTGTGATGCTATTGCAGTTCTACACTTTTTTGGAGACAACCCTTGTTACTTTGGCATTGCTGCCACATTTTGTAGCCTTTTTTAGTGAAGAGGAAATAACTGTCTCACCTGGATCTCTTGCAACTACCTTCCTTGGATTTGGTAAGCAAATCTCTTCATTTGGAGATCATGATGGTAGTTATGCAGGTTTTTAAACTTCTACTTACCTTTTTCATGTTGGGTAGTATTATTTGTTATTCACTTATGCATTTTATTGTGGTTTAAGTGATACCTATTTATTCTGCCATCAGTATTAAATTTGGCATTTGCATTGAGTGTTCTTGGTTTTATCATCATGCACATTTCCTTGGTGGCTGGAAACACGACAACAATTGAGGTAAGTAGCCATCTCTAACTTTTTTAGGTTTTCAACCTGCATTTTTCTTTGATGGCTGGTAACATGTGGGAGACTGAAGCAAATCTTTCTTGTTAGACTAAGATGTGGGCTTTTTAACATGATCTTTTTCCATCCAGGCATATGAGAAGAAAGTCACCCCAAAGTGGATCTATGATCTTGGACGAAGAAAGAACTTTGAACAGGTGCATTATTATCACTTCTGTTTAATACTGTTATCTGTACACGGGTTCTAGGCATTCATGATTTTATTCCCTCTTGCAGGTATTTGGTACAGAAAAATTATATTGGTTCATTCCTTTATATTCCGAAGAGGACTTGAAAAGGATGCCTGTGCTGTATGGACTTGATTACCCTTCCAAGCCTGATCTAGACGCACTGGAACTTTAATGTCTAATTAAGTATTATGTTCTGAAACAAGTTTTGCTTCTCAACTTCGTCATTATACCATTCTGTATCATAATAATGTGCAACTCTCTTTTGATGTAGTCACTTGTTTCAGCAAGTACCAGGGTGACTGCAGCTACACATCACCCTCATTGTACTATATGCCCTTTATATGTCATCTTTTATACATGGTTATCACACATTGAACCTTGTATGATTGAGCACAGCTTGCAAATGGAGATTTCAAAAGGCCAGGCATAAGAGACAAGAAATTTCTACATCTTCAAAGCCTTTTTAAGTTCTGTATAGTTAATATGATGGAGAGAAACACCCTGTAAGTGTAAAGTACTTCTCTTGTCGGTACTGAATGTGCCATTAGAATGTTGAATATAATAGCATGTATTTTTCAGGGAAACTGATGTTAGAAAATTCTGAAAGTTTAAATCAATAATGAACTCCTAGTTCTTAGCTGTTTCTATAACACTTTAACATCATAAAACATTCCTGTGTCTTCATATTAATGCATCTTTATGTGTTCGATACAGTGATTATTCCATCTTTAGCTTTTCTGTTATCTCCTTGGACTGCATTCTAGACTGAACAGGCATGAGAATGTCAGAGTTGAATGAATGCATTTACTTTGCGAGACGAGTAAATGATCATACAAGTTTTTGAACAGCCAAATCGCACTCCAAGTCTCTAGCTATGATGCATTGAATTCTTTAGAACTCCTTAATGCTGGGATAAACTAGGCACCTTGTTTTACTCTTTTTCTTGTGTACAGTCAAGTTCTAGAAGCTTTTGGTTTGTAAGAGAAATTTAAAGCTCAATATTTAGGTTATGTGCTATGTTGTTATCAAATAAACTAGATTTAGTGATATTGACTTTTATTTGAATGCTAGCACAATAATTGTGCAGTCTTTACATAGAGCTATTAGAAATTAGGCACTTGGTAAATGCAATTAGAGTGGATGAATTGAGCAATGCCAATTGTTTGCTTATATGGGGCACAAAATAGAAGAATGAGATGAAAAAGAAAAGAAAATTTGGGGATGCATATTTTAGATGGAGGACCTAGATGTGCACAATTTCATTCTTCATACATATATGGGTTACGATATAGATTGACTTCACTTGTGCTATTTTTGTCTCTTTCTAGTTAAATGACCCATGTAATTGTATTGCATTTTTCAATGTTTTAGTGATGCAGGAGCATTACACTAGTAAATTTGGACCTATTTTTTGACGAGGGTTGGTTGATTCTTTGACCACCAATGGTTGAAATATTCCATCATGTTAGGGCTGTCTATTTATTGACGGACAACTCCGTCGAAAATCAGCCCAATCTTTGTGAGGAGGTAGTGTCAGACCATAACTAGCAAATGCTGAAACTTTGATGATTACGAGAGGTTATCGACGAGCTTGCCATGCCATCGATGACAAGCTATGTCGAAAAATCGACAAAACGTCATCGAAATCCTATGAGATTCCAATGACTTTGCCATGTCATCGATGACAACTACCGTCAATAGATCGATTAATGGTTGTCGAAACTTTGACAATAGCCTTGGTTTTTTATTTTATTTTCATAAGAATCCTATTTGTTTGGTGATCCAAGGTAATTGGTGACTGTCATGCTGGGAACATTAGGAGTGTAAGAATCCGATTTGTTTGGTGATCCAAGGTAAGGCAATTGTCGATCTATGAGGAGTAAGTGTCCCTATTGATTTAAGAGTGGGGGAGTACATTTTCTAGTTTGATAGGTGAGAATTCCACATGTTTAGTTGACAGTCATAAGTTTGACAAAGTTAAGGATGCTATTGGTGGTTTAGTATTAGATATTAGTTCAAGGGTATGTCACAAGTTACATCCTTAGGCCTAAAGAGAGTCAAGGACTGAAGGGTCAGGGTTGATCCAAGGATTGGATAAATGAAAAGATGTAATTTGGGTTGGTTGGGAGAGAGGGAAAATTACATTTTATTGTCGATATGCTGATAGTGATGGTAGTTGTCAATGGACATTAAGGATGGAAAATAGTGTGTTTGAACAACCCAAGGGCATGGACATAGTGAAGGACAAGATGTCTCATGATGAGATTGATATAAAAAATTGTGATTGAGATCAGAAGTTGGAACTTGCAATATGATCAATAGTTGATGGACTGATCAAAGTTTGAGTGCTTGATGTTTAAGGAGTTGAGTTTTGAATAGTGACATTGGTAAGGGCAGATGATGTGAGAAGTTGTATCTTCCAAATAGTTGAGAACTTATTCTTATTTAAACATTGTGTGTAACGCCTACTTATAACCAACCAATCTATGTTCTGAGGGGTGTGTCTCTTCACATCCTTGCAAGATATAAGATGGGATTCAAACTCTTTTCAAGGGGGGATCAGCCAGACATTTTTATATTACAATATAATCCTCCACAAATTACTACAATAAGAGAAGCCTTAATAACATTCTATCCAATTGGAATAAGAAGGAGATCATTGATTGACATCTTTAATTATTTCGAGTTCCAAGGTAATTATAGAGGAGCAGAACAATGACAAGAAAAATGATCACAGTTAGCAAGCGTTGGAAGTAAGCGTCCCTATTTTGAAATCAATTTAAGGCTACACTCAATCCAGGTGGACATACATAATCTCACTGTAGTAAGTGAAAAGATATCGAATGAGATGAGGAGACAAACATAATTAAACTCAGAACCATAGTAGAAATCAATGACGTCAATCCAATGTGTTCCCTATGAGGAGATAGAATCCAACTCAGCCCTAATATCATTTGACGTAGATAGCCAACATTCATAGACATTGAATTGGAAGGAGACCAGGGAGAAGATGAGCAAACTGCCTACTTGAGGGAATAAAAACATACATGTTGACTTATAATACATGATGCAGATCATTATTTACTATAATATATAAATGCTTAAGGGGTCTTTCCTAAGTCGTATATAAAGCTTTGATGGGAACATTATATGCTAGAACAATGAATATCTTGTACTCAGAAAATAGAGATGATTGCAATTAGCAAGCACGACATATAATGCCACACATGTTATAGTCAAAGGTATAGGAACTCAATAAGCATTGAAACATCCATCTCTAGTATGGAATGGGGAATCATATTTACCAAGTAACTCTATGAAGTAAATAGAATTTGACTTCAATAAGCAGATGTTATGTACAATCTGCAAATGGAGAATACTGATGCGATAATAAAAAAATCATTTCAAAAATATTGTTTCCATCTCAAAGCATTTACTTCTACTGCATGAAGTTTAAACTTATATTCTGACTTATACCAATCACTCTATACTTAGCGTATATATTTGATATGCTAATATAGTGGATATAAATGAGAAATACATGGAAAATAGATGAGATTATTCAGAAAAAGACATCAATCAAGGTGGTCTTTGAATAAGTTTATAGAATTCTTAAAGAACGAATCTAAATCCTTGTATCAGATCAAGCCTTAATGATGATATTAGGAATAAGATTGGTAAAAAATTAACCCAATGTCTCTTAATTCTAGCACGGGCATTACATTGGAGAACCTAACAAGTGCAATTAGTTTGAAGTGAAAAGATTCCACAAACCAAACGAACCCTAAAGGAATGATGTATGAAAAAGGTTCCTTCTAATTTAGAAAATAACTCTCCCTAAGATATGCAAGCTATGTTTTTGTATTTTTCTAGGCTAAAATGGTGACTATGAAAAACAAATAAAGGTTCTAAATGCAAGATACCAATTACCTCTGTATGCTAACCACTAGAGAGGTACAGGTTCTAAAAAGAGAATGGTTGGGATATGGTTTAGAAATACAGATTTTTTTTACAAAAATAGAAATTAATGAGCAAGAGAGCTACATGTACATAACGTCCCTCATTCAACACCCAATATGTAACAAAACAACATTATGCTGGAACCTTAAAAAAACATTGTCATCGATACTTTCCTTCTAGATTCAAACCATGAATAGATTCAGTCCTTACGTGGAATTACCCTCAAATGATGGAGAGATGCTTTCTTTACCCTACAATCTCAATTTCTCATTCAGTTTTGCTACTCGGTACCTTGCAACCAAATACAACAAAATCATGATCAATTAGCGTTACAAAAGATGTGAAGTTTCAAGATATGTTCCAGTTTTGTTGCATTGGTAAGTGTGCTATATGCATATTAGGATCTATAGTGCTATAACAACTTTAAGAAGACTAAGATCAACATGTTACCAATATCGTTGCAATTAGTAGAGATCAATTTTAGTGAATGAAGGCACGACACATTTCAACAAAGGAAACAAAACATTACTTATAATAACATCAAAATGTAGAATGTAGCAATAGTCAAAATAAGGAACTCAACGATAGAACTAAAATGTAAATAGTGAAGAATCATTGTCTGCAGCCACTAAAGCATCCATATGTCTTTGACTTCTCTCCCTCCCATCCAAAAAAAGATTTAACCACTTTGAATCGAGAATTCACGTGCAACAACATTCCATATATATGGACAACAGGTGAAGTTGAAAAAATGCATGTTTACATTAATGACTTGTATGAAAAATGCAAACATGTTGCATTTTTCAGCTCCGCCTACTGTCCTATGCATATCAATTGAGATCGCATATTGAACCAGGGTCTCGTTCTGCATTGCTTGAAACCAAGAGATTGACACAGTTAACATCTAATACTTGTAATACTCCAAAATCGACATATAGCCATTTAAACCAATTTTGGTTTATTTCGTCATTCCTAAGTCCTATTTTACTAGGCAATTCTAATTCTGATAATTGCTACTTGACCTAGGTGTCAAATGTAGAAAACCCAAATTTGTATTAATCACATTATTTATTCAATTCTTAAGTATCAACTCAAATTAGCTACATAAACCTATTGATTTAATTTAATTTAATTATAAGTGTTCTACTTTAATTAAATTAAATTTACCTCTTTAAGCTAATGTACAAAGGAATTAAATACATTTAATTTAATAAGATATCTCCTCTTTTTGATTATTGAATTTAATTATTCAATTAATTAAAGATTTCATTTATGAGGTTATATTCTATTTTTGTGAGGCCTCACCCGATCCGCCATAGTATAGATGAAATATTTGCATTATGATACTTCTAATTTGATGTTTTTATATACTTTGAGACTATAGGGTTATGTCATTTTAATATCTGCATTTTAATAATCCGCACATTAGGACCTAATTGATATGATTAATGATTCCATTTCATGTTCTAAATTATTTCAATTGCTTTAACAAAAACTGAATTTGTAGAAATGCTTGAAATGTCAAATTATAATGTTAAATGTTAAAAGATAGATTTTTTTATGCAATAGAACCTAATATTGTGAATGGGATGATCAAACACATATGGATGCAACTTTATGACATGATAGAATTAGATTATGATGTGATGCGAAATATTAATTTGATTATGATAATTTATGGTATGGAGATAAATGTTAATTGGATTATGGTGATTTGTGATATGCAGATTTGATTATGATGATTTATGATATGTAGATTTTGACATTCTAACAGTTGGAATGATTAGGAAAGGAAATTTAATTGAATTATGTTAATACGGTTTCGTAACATTTGAAATTATATGCATATGTTTTATATGACCTCCTTGGACTATTGATGCTCGAGTTTAATGTGCAGGAAGTGGAACCATGGAAATTCTTGGGGGAAACAAGTTCCAAACCTATGTGAATATAGTTTAACCAACGCGAATCTTCGGAAGATTCAAAAGCCTCGTTGTGATGTATTTTATTTCGTAAATGAAAGTTTACTTGTATGTGGAAATGTTTAATCATAAAGGTGCATTAGGGACATGTCATGGTGATGTGGAATGTGTTTTTATGTGTCACTTGACACTTGTGGATTTTGTGTGCATTGACATGTCCTTTAGGGTGTTGATCATGGTGGAGAAATTTACCCTAAAATTAAGTACCTTGTTAATAAGTAAGTAAACCCACTTGACAAGGGGTAGGATGGGTCATAATCAAAGGAAATTCGAAATTGGACTTGGCTAGGATATTGAGGGGTCATTATGTGGTCCCAAAGTGTCTTTTAGGTAAAACTAAGTTACCCATTGATAGTACATCATGTTAGGGACCTAATTTTGACCATGTGAGTACCTAGACAACCTAGAGGGCCTCTTTACCCATGCATTCTTCCACCAATTCGAAATTTGAGTTATCACACGTGTTTCTCCCATGTTCCACTAATCCAAATATAACAAACTTAGAGGGAGACAAGTTTGTAAGAGGATGTGGCTTGATGTCCTTGCTAAAAATAGTTAGTGGGAAGTCCTTATTAGAGAGGCTTGGTCAAATTAGTGGGTTTTCACCCACTCTCTAAGTTTAGAGACAATTAGGTTTTGGAGGGAGATCGAGGGAGCTCTACTACAACCATCATTGCCTTAGCTTGGACAAAGGTTGGTGTCTCAAAACATGTTTCTTTCCTTTCTTTCTTTTAGCATGACAAAGTAAATCTGCAAGTGTGAAACATTTGTCAATGGAGTATGCATTGTGGACTTTGGCATTGTGTTGTGGAAATGTGAATGCGCTATGTGTTCTTGAGGATTTTCTTTGAGGTTTTGTTTTCTTCTTGATTTTCTTGTTTGAATGTGAATGTTGAATGTGTTTCATGCGTGTGAAGGCTTCACTCACCCTTGGGATGGAAGAGAAGCCTTGGGTGAAGGGCTTAGTTGGGCTCAACAATGTAGTGGAGAGCCACTTCTCTTGGAGAGAAGGGGAAACATTTCATGGAGTGTGGGCTCCATAGAAGCCATTGTCTTGATATTATGATTTAGGGGTGATAAGTTGAGATATGAATTTGGGGGTGATAAGTAGAAATTGTGGAGAGAAGCATGTGTGATGCAAGCCTTGTTCAGGCATGGTGAAATTCAATGTGTGTGTGAGTTGTATTGACCTGACATATCTCCTCTTAAAGAGCCCACCTCCACCCAATGTTCTTATGATTCTAATAGTGAATCAATTTGCAAGCCATGGGAGGGATTGTTTAGTGTTATGTGGTGTATTCTCATGCATTTGCAAGTGATGTATGTGTGTAACCCGTTTGGTTCCTGTTTCCCCTACTCGGTGGGTGGCTTCATAGAAGCCTAGGATGGGAGGTGAGCCTCCATGGTTCCTAGTTTGTGTGTTATGTGCAGGTTGTGTGAAGATGGATTGCTTGGAGACATTAAGGTTTCACCATTGATAAAGTTGAAATGATTCAAGTGTGCAAAGAGAGATTATTATTCATGTCATCCTAAATGTGTTGTGATTTCAAGTCTCCATTGTTATTTCAATGTGATGAAACATACAAAATTTCAGATTATTGCACTTTGTTAAAAAATGTAAGGATTGATTTAGAAGTTGTATTGTAAGAAAGATCCATTGTAAGTCTTTACGTTGAGTGATTGTGAAATTGTAAATAGTTACTTGTAAGAGACATTCAATTCAAACTTTTACATTTTGTAATTTGATGTAGTAGCAAGCATCATGAAAACGAGACATTTTGCCTTATAATTCAATCAGTGAAATAAATTTCATAGTTGTTAGATCCCTTTGATATAGTTGATTTTATTCAATGCTTAAATGGTTGTATTGTAAAAATATATGTTATGAAATGGAAGAAAGTTAGCAAGTTGATAATTCATTTTATATGCGTGAAGATTAGTTCATTTGGGTGTCAAGCACTAATAGATCCTATTATGAGAGTAGAAGAAAACAAAATCCATATATGGCATGGCTTAAAACAAACCCACAAAAAAAAGAGAGTTGTTGTAGGTGCATTATCTCCTCTTTGGAAAATGTATGGGAATGGAAAATATATAAAACTAGTAATTTAGTTAGTGACCCATTTGAGAGGATATAGATGGGAACAATTTGATAGTTAGGAGAATTATTCTACCGATTAGTTATCTCTTGAAGGATGGAATTTTAGTAAAGAAATCAATTTGTTTATCATATTTTTTAATATCATAGTAAGCGAAGATAATGTTGATAAGTATAGGATACTTAATAATTTAGTAAAGTTATTTATCTATAAGATGAGATGAAAGCGTAAAGTAAAATACGTTATGAAGAGGTGATAGCCATGCATAAACATAAGATTCTTATTTATATTATCATCATGATTTAACTAATCCATCCACCTATGTCGAGTACTAATATTATATATATAAACCCAGTATTGAAAACACGTACATACTAGAATGCAAAGGACTATCTGCCATTAGTACATAGCCTTGACTAAGTTGTGAGCCTTTATAAGGAATTGATATCCCACAATCTAGAAATACAACATTGTTTTCAAAATAGGATATGAAATTCAAAAGTGATATCACTATCAAAACATGCACAACAAGGCCTCGAGAAAACTTATCCCCTAGAAACAAATATAATCTAGACTATGTACCATCACCTAAACTTCAATAAATGATTTGTGGACTCCCATGAAGGAATATGAGTGGTGATAATGAAATATCGAAGGGGAAAATCATCTGGCAATGTCACCCAACAGTTTGATAGCTTGGTTGCATCATGGTCATGTAAACATGTGATATCTTAGGTTCATTTTCAAAAAAAAAATTGGGTTGTGTTTTGCCTCGTAAAATTAGGGCATGACAATTTTATTAAATTAAATATTCTCAAAAAGGAATTAGTTAACTCCTTTTATCACTCAAAAAGGAATAAGTTAACTCCTTTCATCACTCAAAAATGAATCAATTAACTACTTTTATCACTCAAAAGGCAGTTAGTTAACTCCTTTTATCACTCAAAGGCAACCAGTTCACTCCCTTTTCATGAGGAAGTTTCCTTTATGACTGGCTCTCCTCTTCAATCTTGATCGTCCATTCCAATTAATCTCGACCGTCGATCACCTCTTGGATTCTATAAAAGAAGCTCTCCATTCCTTATTACAAAGGTAGAAAATTGGAATTTGCGTCGAACTTATGCTGAAATATCTACTCAATTTGCTCTTGCATTCTATGAATCATGATTAATCTTGTCATCTTTTAATGGATAGGTATCAGGATAGTCTAAACCCTGACTCCTAAGAGTTGAGTCTCATTCTAGGAACAATTCTATGAAATCTGACTATCTTTGTGCTATCAACTTCGGTATCTAGGCATTCTATCTGGATTCCTTAAGGTTAAGCTTCATTCTGGAGATAACCTTTAAAAGCTTATTGATCTTAGTATCTAGGTGTTCTATCTGGATCCCCTAAGGTTAAGCTTCATTCTGAAGATAATTTTAAAAAGCTTATCAATTGGTCCCCGTATCATTAATTTCGGAACCAATCTCATTTCTTGATCTTTTCATCATACCTTTGATTTCTTTCAATCGAACGTGCTGCTTGCACATTCATTCAAAGAGGGGAAATGTAATACTCCAAAATTGGCACATTGCCATTTTAACCAATTTTGGTTTATTCAATCATTCCCAAGTCCTATTTTACTAAGCAATTCTAATTCTGATAATCGCTACTTGACCTAGGTGTCAAATCAGAAAACTCTAATTTGCATTAATCACATTATTTATTTAATTCCTAAGTATTGACTCAAATTAGCTACATAAACCTATTGATTTAATTTAATTTAATTATAAGTGTTCTACTTAAATAAAATTAAAATGACCTCTTTAAGCTAATGTAGAAAGGAATTAAATACATTTAATTTAATAAGATATCTCCTCTTTTTGATTATTGAATTTAATTATTCAATTAATTAAAGATATTCTTTTATGAGGTCATATTCTATTTTATTAAATTTTCTCAAAAAAGGAATCAGTTAACTCCTTTTATCACTAAAAAAGGAATTAGTTAACTCTTTTTATCACTAAAAAAGAAATCAATTAATTCCTTTTATCACTCAAAAGGTAGTCAGTTAACTCCTTTTATCACTCAAAGACAACCAGTTAACTCCCTTTTCATGAGGAAGTTTCCTTTATGACTAGCTTTCCTCTTCAATCTTGATCGTCCATTCCGATTAATCTCGACTGCCGATCACCTCTTGGATTCTATAAAAGCTCTCCATTCCTCATTGCAAAAGTAGAAAATTGGAATTTGCATCGAACTTATGCTGAAATATCTACTTAATTTGCTCTTGCATTATTAGCTTAATTCTTGCATATCTATTTCATTCTAGTTTAATATGCATTCTTAGCTTAAAAATGCATTCTCATCTAGATTAATCTTGCACTTCTCATTTAATCTCAAAATCCTTTGTTCTAGAGGTCTGGTTGCCTGCTTCTTGTTTTGAGAGCAAAGGCAAAATCCTTCTAATTAGAAGGCAATAGGTCGAATTGTTGGATTTACTCGAATCAATAATCTCCTATTCATTACGGGACAATCTTTTGGATAATGACCATGTTGAAGTTTGTGTGAGGATCTAAGGCCCACAATTCACATATACAATACTATCTCCATTAATTTGGTCCACTCAAGCATAATATTTTAATTTTTCTTTGAAACATAAATAGTAAATGATATCCAACATATTAACTACCAATTTCTCTTGAATATGTTTACTAATAAAATCAACTCATAGATAGAAAAAAAAGCGTCTGATGTAGATGCAATGAAGAGTTTAAGTGTTGATTCAATTACTTCAGATACCTATGAAATAGAAATAGAAGAAAAATAGATTATCAGTATACAAAGAAGATTTTGAGATTATTATCAAGTGTGTAATGTGTTCATATGTTCTTGTTTCATTCTTAATATATATACAAGGGAGTTTCCCCTCCTAAATGCAAAGGAATATCACACTATGAAGTGGTTCATCCTATAGTTGTATTTAGTTTTTCACACTTTTATTGGGCACATTGTCAAGAGTTTCAAAGTGGCAAGTCTATTTACCAATAGATAATATTTATCACAGAAGAGATGATGGTGATTCATTATGGAAATGTAGCGATAAGAACTAATAGTGTAGACATGTGATGAAACTATAGTGGCAATTGATATGAAGAAAATAACAACAAACATCATAGCCACATCTACATCAACATGGAATAAATGAGAGTCATTAGTGACTATGGTGAAGTTCTCCAGCCACTCGATGATGGGACCATATATTAGTGTTTAGTTTTGATAGGTTTAGTTTGAGCTTCACCTGGTTTCAAGAATCCTTTCATATTCTCTACTTAACAAGACCGACCACATAAAAGTGGAAGCTCATTTGGCCTTCCCCACTATAATCACTCTAAATTCCCCATTAACATCTAAGTAAATATTTTATTTATTTATTCATTCATTTAAGAACTATATCATTGAATCATTATAATCACATAAAATTCATTAACATGACATACAATTCATTAATACATATAAACATTCATCAATAATTCGTGAACACATCAATCATTATAATCACATAACATTCATTAACACGACATATAATTCATTAATATGTATAAACATTCATCAATAATTTGTGAACACAACGACCATTATAATCACATAACAATATTCAATAACATGACATAAAATTCACTAATAAGCAACATTCATAAAAAAACCATCAACACATTCATCATCAAACAAGGTTTTTAACATTCATTTCTTCTTTACTTTTTTCTTTTGTCGAAGATAAAGGCTAATAGGCACATCGTGACTAGCTTCGGCATTAGAACTCCTATGACTCTTATGGTTCTGATCTCATGACATGACACTTCCTCTTCTTTTTTTGAGCACAAGGCTGATGTACCCCTGCAAAAAGAAATAAATGGGTTTAATTCTAAATATTTTAAAAAAATGTTATAATTATTTCATTAATCTAAAGAACATAACATGGATTTTTCTTTGCCTAATAGTGCCACATAATCTACTATCACATTTTGTTCAGTCCCCAACTCAACATGCTCAACATTAACATCACGCTTGACTCCGTCACCATGACGTTCTGCATACTAAAGAATTATCACATAAAGGTTACACCAATTGCAATTTAAGATGTTAAATTTTATTAATAATTACAAAATCAATTTTCAATAGAAATTGAATATGTACCTCTATATTAGGGCCTTTGTCATGTGTAGGATATGTGCCTTCGTCATCATGAGTAAGATTTGTGCCGGGAGTAAAAGGCTTCAGTGAAATGTCATGCACATTGTTATCATTGTTTGACATTAACGTCAAATAAATTATTTCTCTTGAAGTTCTCAATTTTAGTTATTATTCATTAGGCCTATTTAACTGTGTGTGAACCAATGCATCAGAATCTTCTACATCTCTTTGGCCATTGGAATCTATGGGGTGGCCACAACCACTTCTTTATAGCCTTGCTTGAAGCCAATTTATTTGTCTTCTTCTGTGGGTGCTAGATTAAATTCAATGCCTTGCATTTTTTCATAATATCGTCAATATTAAATGTATTTCTTAGTTGTAATTTTATATTAAAAAATTGATACAAATTTCATTTACTGCTACTTACAAGTCGTGAATGAATTTTCATATATCCACTAGAGCCAAGATGGTGTTGACCAACCTTATCTTTTCTAGCTTGTGTAGTCTTTGATGTATCCTACAACCTATATATGTAAACTTTGAAATATGTTAGATTATATAAATATAAATATCACTAATTTGTGCATAATTAAATTAATACTACCACATACCTATCTTTTCTTGGTGGTGGTTTAATTCATTTATCTTTTAGTCTTATATCTTTTGCATCTTCAATCATTTCATTCCACTCCAGCTCTAGAACCAAATGAGGATGCATGTACTTTGGGTTGACCTTTAGAGCCCTTTTGTATTTGTCTCTCATAGCCTTTAGATGTTTGCAAGCTTTTTTAAGAATTTGGACTCTATTAAAAATATTTTGACCAAAGAGATCCTCTAGAGATTTTATGAGCTGATATTTTAATTTAGGGCCTTGCTCATTCCACCTTTTAACAAAAAATAAAATTGTTAGATAAAAAAAATTAGTTCAAGCTATGTACCTTGAGTATATTACAACAAATGGATGAACATAAAAATATTCTACCAATTATAGGAAGCCACATACCTTTTACGTATTGTGGGCCCAAATATCTTCAATGTTAAATCAAAAAAGGTTTCATAAAAAAGATCGTTTCTTGAAATCATGGGATCATTAGTTGAAAATGAGTTATGAATAAGTAAACTACAATTACACTCTAAATAATTATAATTTTAAAGTACCTAGAAGCTTAGGCCATTTTTAAGTGAATCATATCTTTCTCAACCATCAACAATGGTGCCTCCAATGATCAAGCAGAATTAACACAGGCTGCTCCAGGAAAGGATGGTAAATTATCACCAGTACTAGTATCTGTTCTATCATCATGAGAAGGTGTACCTGTCACTTCACAAAGTTAATCAATGTCATACTATGATCAAATAAAAAAGAAAGTACAAATCAAATCATATTTAACACAATGAAATGTAGCAAAACAAGAATTTACCAACTCTAGTTGCAATAGGCATGGATGTTTGCATGCTCCTTGTTGTTGATCCTATAGTCAGAAATCTCGAAGTGCTAGCCGACCTCATCCAAGGAGGCGTATGCACATCATCAGGACTTGAAAAATAATCACATATACAATGTATTATCTTTTTAAAATATAGATTGCAAAAACATGACAATAGTAATATAAAACTATCAATAATAATCATGAAGAAAATAATGGTGCAGTTTTTACTATTAATGGACTACGATAGAGAAGTAATGGTGATTTTGATGATGTCCCTTCTAATAGTTGAAAATTGAAATCACATACCTATAGTAGCTACACCGGTACCCTCGTCAGGTGGAACAACTCAGCGAGGTCTCAAAAAATGCTGTAACAACACATACATATTTTGGTTCATGATCCATAAATTAGTATAAAACATAAAGCTTTATTGAATTATTGTCCTAGCTAAAGATTGATAGTTTCATACTTTTAGACAATGTGCTTTCTGATGCAATTGATTTCTCGTTGCCTCTTTCTCTTCAGTTGGATTTGGATCCATCACAATTGCAAGAATTTGTAGATTGATACTTTTGAGGCTCTTTTTACACATGCTTATAGGGTCACTGGTATATGCAATGTCATCATGGCATAATACTGTGGTCGCCATATCAACAACTAATTGCTCTTGTGTAATTTGTTCTTTTCCCTTTCCCTAAGCATCAAATTATGACAAAAACATCAGTAAAACAATAAAAAAAAGTCCAAAACCTTAAGGAAAATAACATAATAATATGACATTTTGTAAAATTACAATTACACCAATTTTTATACAAAAGGTTTACCTACACTGAAGAAGGGGTGGGAGCGATATCCCTACCTTTGTCATTCAATGGATCACCCATGTCACCCTGTGACAAAGAATATATATAAAAACATCAACATACTGAAACAAATAGTTGACTTAGAAAAGAAACTTATCAATATAATGGTATATTGTATATTGGAGTTATTAATTGGAATTAATTAGTTTAAATGTTACATATATAGTACTTACAAGTCCCTTGCACTTATTGATTTTATCACATATACAAAAGCATGATTTCCCTCACGCGCCTCAAAAAATGCAATTGGGTCGCTTATTAGTTGAACTAGGATGCGTAATATTTATAAAACCTACAATATTTCTTGTTGCTTTTGGCATTCCTTCAATGTCACCACAACAAGTATTTTACTTTGATCATTTTCTTTCCATTGTAGATAATTTGTTGACAATGCATATCTACGCATACTTTTTTTATATTGAACTATCAGCATCCAATTATTGTAATTGTAACAAGGTCCTACATACTCCATCAAATCAACAATTTGTTTATAATTGACCTTTATCTCATCCATGAAAATAGGCCCAAACCATGTAATGATGACGAAGCTATGTGATATATTCTCTCGTTAACACAAAAATCAGTGTTAATTGGAGTTAATTCCTTGGGTACCCATTCTTTCTAAAGATGTGTGTACCTCAAGGGAACCTTATGTGGCCCTTTATCTCAGCATCATAAGATCATGACCCCCCTTGAGCAAGGAAAATTTGAAAGCATTTATTAAATTTTTTTCTAATATTTTGACCTCTAGTTTGTCTTTCTTTTGTAGACCTACTACATGTCTCACTATCCTCTTTTATTCCCACATTTCCCTCACTCAAGCAAGACAAATTTGATAGATGCCTATTTGGTGGTACTTGTAGCCCATCAAATGAGAGATATAGTTGAAGGAGCAAAATATTTTGGTATAAAATAAGGCTAATATGGCCCATTCATGTCACTATGTATGATACTCATCAAAGGGGTATAGTTTCTTGCATATGTAAATCATTTGTCTAAAGTTAGTTACAAATTACATGATACTTATGCTACAAATTACATAGAACATAACATGAACAATATGCATACATCATAATCATTGTATACTTTTTAATTCATTACCTCTAAAAAAATATATTATAAGTAATCAACACCAAGAATTGAGCATCATAACAAATATTTGCACCTAATAAAAAACTAATACATTTCCATTAATCATCTTCTTCATCCATCTTATCATCGTGAACATCATCATTATCACCATCATCATCCAAATTTTCACAATGATCATCATCATCATCATGATCATCACTATGACCATCACCATCACCATCGCCATCACCATCATCACCATCACCATCACCATTGCTTCCACCACCACCACCACCACCACCACCAACACCACCACCATCAATGCCATCGCCATCATCATAAACATCTTTTCCATCATCATCATCATTTCCTTCTTCATCTTCACCATCATTATCATCTACTTCATTTTCCACTTCTTAGATATCTTCTTCTCCAATCACATTATACTTTACTGGTCTTCCTCTTGGATC
Source organism: Cupressus sempervirens (assembly GCA_028749045.1). NCBI lineage: Eukaryota > Viridiplantae > Streptophyta > Pinopsida > Cupressales > Cupressaceae > Cupressus > Cupressus sempervirens. The sequence goes on from CM053791.1 coordinate 830,982,205, forward strand.
ATGTCTAATGACAAATGGACAACCTTGTTTATGTGGCATGCCAAAGTAAAACACTTGCTCACATTGGCTTGGAAGAATATAGGGCTCATTTTCAACTGGCTCAAATGACCTTGTATTAATCATTCTAAATCCATTATCATGTTTAATAATAGTTCTATCAGGATCATTTTGATTCAATCGTAACTTGTACCATTTGACAATGAGTAGAACTAGTTTGAAGGAATTATAGTTGCACTTGATTATATCATCCAAAATGCCATAGTATCTATTTTCAGATTGTTGATGATGCATATCATTTTTAGATGAAACATTGGTGACCTCAAAGACTATAGTTATCCCAGAATTACAAGTTCTCTTAGTGTTGTCCACCTTTTTTATGTGAAATTTACAACCATTTTAGTACATGGCTTTGTGGTGTTTGACCTGTTATTTTTTAAATATGTCAAAATTATGCATCCGTATGTGCATTGATATTAAATAAATGGGTCATGATAGATTAACTTATACGTACCTTTCCATTTGCTAGATTAATTACCATTGGCATAACATTGGAATCTCCATTACGATGAGATTCTTTAACTAATGAAGCAACACCTTCACATGTTAATGAGCAATAATCTTTCTGAGATCATTCAATCCATACCATCATCCAATCAAGATTGTTTACAATATACAAATGAAGTGCATCCCACTCACGAGAAACTGTATAAAATAAAAAGGCCAGTTAGAAACAACTTATAGTGATGATGGATAAGAATTAATTAACTACAATAACATCTTATAATTACCTCTCACTTTTCTCAATCAACATTTTCCCATCAAGTACTCCCCTTCAAATTTGTTAATGGAGTTGAGATCTCAAATTCGATCTACATGGATCTTTGATGCAAACTTGAGAATATATTCACTAATGTACACCATGGTCTAGTATACCATATATCCCTCTGTATATACTAATATGTTAGCAAGAAATACTAATCTATTAAGAGAACAAACCATTAACTAACAAAACTAATATAACATATAAGAGAGACTAAAGAGAAATCCCTAATTAGGAATGTGAGCCAAATGAATGGACCCTCCCAATAGGAATTAGCTCTTTGCTTGGTAGATGAGTCTATGTAAATGATTGGTATGTATGCTCAAGGATTCTCAAACTATGCTTCAATGGAGATGGAAAATGGTAAATTGGTAGCTTTGTGAGCTCTCAATTTGGCATTATAAGGGTATGGTAAAAGGATTTGTTTCTCAAACTAGCATTATAACTTTGGCTTAAAAGTTGTAATGAACTGGCTTGGGAGGGGATTCAATTTATAAGCAAAGGGCTTGAGGGATGGAGGGCTAGGATGCAAGGAGAGATGAAAGCTTAAGGAGGGCTAAGATGCACTCAAAGGGGAGCACATGGATTGTGCTTGTTTAGCACCAATCAGGGAGTGACACATGTCACAAGGTGAGTGGAAGGGGGGAAGGGCAAGGATGAGTCAACAAAAGAGGCTCAAGGGATAATATCTTCATAAAGACCCTTCATAAATGGCTTGCAAGAGAAATGAATGGGCTTGTAAGAGTCTTTATGGCCTTGTAAGAGCATTCATGGTTGGGTGGTTGGGATATTTTGGAGGGAGTTGAGATTGTTGACTTTGCTTGGTTTAGGAAAGTCTTAAGCTTGCTTAGGGAATGTGACAAGGTTAGGGGGGGATTAGGTTTGGGTTTAGGATTAGATTAGGGATGTTAGAGATATGCAAGTGGATGGCATTTAATGAGGGTGGGTGAGTTAGTAGCTAAGCTTGGTTAGTATGGGTGGATGGGGTGGATTAAGCTAAAAAGGGGGTTTAGAGATAGGCTTAGGAAGAGGATAAAGTTCTTCTAGAAGAGTCTAGAACTTCATAAGGTTTTGAGGATAAATAAAGTTTATTTATCTCAAGGGTTTGGGTTGAGGAGATATTTATTAAAACATAATTAATAAATATGAGGGTTAATATTTAATCTTAATTAAATATTTTGAGTTGGGATTAAGAGTAGAAAATGATGAGATTAGCCTTTAATCGAAATTAAAGAAGGATTAGGAGATTTTGGGAGAGGTTAGTGGTCTTAAGGAAATTGGCCAAGTTTTGGGCAAAAAATAAATTTTTTATTTATTTTGGGATTTTTGGTCAATTTATTAATTAAATAATTAATAAATAAGGAAATAATGTTTAAATAAGATTTAAACATTTTTGGGAGGGATTCCTTAATTAAATATTTTTAATTAAGATAAAGGGATTTAATGGCATAAAAATAAATAAATAAATTAAATAATTAATAAATTAATAAATGATGATGTCATCAGAGACTTAAAAAAAAAAAAAAAAAAAATTTTCTAAAGGATTTTTAGGTGTCTACACCCTCCACCATGGAATCCTCAGGATGTGCTCTTTGTTGAACCAAGCCCTTCAAAAATTTCAAGTGCCTCTCAACCATCCACATTGACCTAGTTGGTACAGGTCCACACAATTCAATGTCCTCAAATAGATGTATGAGGTAGTGCTCTTGTGCATTGAAAAAAGTTCAAGATAGACACCTCCATATCTCACACAAAAGCTGAGAAATTTTGCTCTTCTAATGCTTTATGTCTTTTTTATCATTTTCTTTAGATGAGAACCACCTAGAAGATATTCATCATGCAAAAACATATTAACAAGACTCTACAAAAAACTATATAATAAATTATGAAAAAAGAAGATCGAGATGCAAAAATAATATCTATACAATAAATCTAACAAATAACACTTCTAGCCTCATGTATTTCCCAAGATCATATATAACTTGTTTGACACTCATGTTGTCGAAGTTGCATGGGAGAAATAGAGGTAGAACACACTGCAATAATAATACAATGATATTTTTAATATATAATATAACAATGAAAAGCACATGATGTTTTACAAATTTATTGCAAATAGAGAAGAACACGACTTACCTTGACAGAGGTATGCCAATCATGCATTTTCAACCCTGACCCAAAATCACCTTTCTTTGATATGAGACTACTTATGTTTGCAGCAAATCTTGTGGAAAATTTAGTATTTTTTATGGCTTCAAATATGACATCAGTTTGCTGCTGCATTAATAACCAAGGAGTGATACTCATATTAATCCCATTTCCATTTCTATTTGATTCAAGGGAAAACTTCAATGCATGATTGGATTCATCAACGTCATTGCAAATTTTGACCAATTTTTCTTTGTCATGCCTTATTATCAATATTTTCCATACTGTCTCTATTACATTCTTTCTAATATGCATATCATCAAAAAAATGCACGATTGGGAGGTGCTCGTAGTACAACAACCTACTAAACTGTCTAGGACAACTTTTAAGTCATTTTGTAAGTTTCTCATCAATGCCTTGATGGCCTTCATGACCTTCACAAACATCAATTACATCATTACTAAACAAAAAAAATTATCCAAATTTTAACTTCATACAAAAATCTGCATTAGATGGAATAACATTACCTCGATGATTTATTCTATTGTATTCCAACTTCCATATGTGAGGTGTCATTCTTCGTGGCTTTGATGCTGTCTCTTCTTTCCCATTGAAAAGATATTTTTTGGTAATTCGATACTTATGATTTTTGTGGAGAAAGTGTCTATGCTCATCGAACATCTGCTATCCTAAACTTTTTGAATGACGAGATTTTATTTTTGGACCACAAATTGGACACGTGAATTTTCCCTTTTTCTAAAGACCTATAAGATTAGGTATAATTGAATGACATGTGTACTAAAACATTCATCGAAACTTAAACATACAACAAAAATGTGTTAGCACTATTAGATACCAAAAATATGTATTAATAGTTTTACATACCACAAAAATGTGTTGGTCCAGGGGCATCATGTATTGTCCATACAAGCACCACAAAATTGAAATTGTGTTTCACCAATTGGTCTAGAGATGTTCTACATAGTGTCCCCATTCCATAAATCCAACAACTCATCAATCAAGGGCTCAATATATACATTCATATCTTTCACTTGGTACTTACCTAGTTGAATGAACATAAACAAATTATAATTATTATGGCCATTTTGATACTATGTTTATAAATCACTTTAGATGACTATTAAATGGAAAAATACCTAGTATGATCATTGCCAACATTATGTGCTCTCTCTTTACATACATCCAAGGAAGAATGTTATTGTTAATTAAAAAAAAAGGCCAGATCGAGTAATAGATCTCATCTCGCCAAATGGATTGACACTGTCTTCTACCAATGAAAGCTTTAGATTACAAGTTTCTTCTTTAAATACTAAACACCTATATTCTATGTCCTTAAATGTAAAACCATCTACAAGCATTCACATAATGACATTTCAACTTCTATTACATGCATGGTAATCCATAAATTGTGCCAAGCTAGTGCACTTGAATAATCATTGTAGACGTGGAATAATGAGAATGTATTGAAGAACCTTGCGAGACACCTTTTTGGTTATTTGATCTGATCAATATCTACTAATGTGACAATCAGGGAATTATGTTTGCAAATTCATGTTGTTTATGATAAATAATATGATCATTTGGACATGCATGTATTATTTGATACTCCATTCCAATATCTTTCATAACAGTCTATAATTCTCAATAAGAGCGAGATAGAATGTTTGATGGTGGTAACAAACACTCACTATCAATCTATGGATTTTTTTTTGTTAATATAAAGAACATCAATGGTACTCTTAAATAGAAGATGACAAAAATGACACTATACCTTAGCATACGTGAGATTGCTACATTGGATATACCATTCGTAATCTTGAAGTTTACCAACAACAATATAGCAGAGAGAAGCGTTGTTTGGGAGCCTTGGTACATGGGCTCACATGACTTTTCAATTACAAGTATATCAAGGTTCTCTTCATCATCATCATTAGATGCACTACTATCATCATCTTCATCATATTCATCAGTTGTGCTAGTAACATCTTTTTCAATCCTATTCTCAGGCACATCAGCTGCACTAGTACCAACATCTTCAATTGTGTTCTTTGCCTTAGGATCATATTCTTGCATGGGAGCATTACCTTCTACTTTGAAATTCACACCTCCATGTTACCCACTATTTGAAATCCACATTCATCGAAGGAAAAACTTCCCCCCTTCAATGTGATCATGTTGCTTAAATGTCTCTAAGCTGTTGTGATTAGAATTCTTTAATTATTTAAGCCCTTGCATTTTTTAGAAGGACAATAAAATTTTTCATCACCTTTTCTTTTGAACTAAGACCATAATCTAGAAATTGTGACCTTATTTTTTTTTGGGTTCATATTGTTAGGCGTGGACTCTCTTCATAGGCATTTTCATCTCAAATGTAGTAGGTACTTGTTCAAGGTACAAATAAGTAGAGTTGCACATTAATCATTTAAAAAAATTAATCCTCACATGGATTTATAAAACCTTCAAAATGCAAGGATGGAAAAATTGCAAGACATGGTCAAAATTGGACCAAGTAGTGGGACTCGAATTCTGACACTAAGTCAGAATCCAACTAGGTTTTGGAATTCCATTTCTAGTTCATGCTCAAAATCTATAAAAAAATATTTCTCTTTTGGAAACAACACTGCTAAAGAAACATTTAATTAAAATGTATCAAGGAGTATGAATAAGAAAATCAATGAATAATACATAGAAGAAAATATCTCTCAAAAGTTAAATTTATTCCATTGCAAAATAATGTAGAACCTGATAGAAAATGCAAAGAGCTATCTACCAAATACTTTTTAGAATCTAATTATTTGGTATTTTCTATGTTTTAGTAATTGACATTTTTAGAGAACTTTGGGGTTGGAAGTGTTGTCAGTCACTTAAATCAATAACTGAAGGCATAGTTTTACAATATTGAAATTAGATCTCTTCAATACCTTTCTAACAATGTAAGCAATTTCTAATTCTAGGAATCAATTAGAAACTTATGACTCCACCAAGTTGGGGTATCCCATTTCATAGTTTTTTGGAATTTTGTAATTTTGTAGTTTATTTTTTTCTCCAAGAAACTCTTCACTTTGAATTGGTTGGAATCTTGAGAGTGCTGGGATTATAGATATATGTATAGAATTCATTTTGTGTAAGTAACTAGGGAATTTTGATGCATACAACTCTTGTTACAAGTTTTGCTAATGCCTGTTTTTCTCAATATACTTGTAGTTTCCACATACCTATTGATTGTAGCTGAATTCACCATTGAATTAAGTGTTGGAAATTTGTTTAATGCTCCCCTTAGGATTTTTGACAAGGGCTTAACCACTTCCTATGTACTATAAATTGAGTGGTTGTACCGGGCATTAAAAGATCGATCTTTTGGTGCAACGACAACCCCACTATACAAGTGGTATTAGAGCTTGGTCACAGGTTCAAATCCTCAGACCCTCAAGTAATGCTGAGGGGGAGATTGTTGGAAATTTGTTCAGCGCTCCCCTTGAGATTCATGAAAAGGTCTTAATCACCTCTTATGTACTATAAGTTGAGTGGTTGTATCAGACATTGACAGATCAAAATTTTGGTGCAACGACAACCCCACTCTAACATTAAGATCATTGAAGGCAAATAATGAAGAGATAGAAGAAGCCAAACAACCTAGTTGAAGCAAGAGGTTTTTGATTTGGATTTGGAAAAGGAAGGAATGAAGGTTGTAATCAAATATCTAGGTGGCTTTTGTGTTACAGTTTCTTTTGAAGGTGATTTTGATGTCAGATGCAGACTTAGAGATGTGGAGAGTTTTCCAGTTCTCTTTCAAATTCAAAGCTTATGCGAGGTTGTTGTGATGGATCAGTCTTACATCAATTTGTGATTATTTTATTATCCCCTATGGCTTTTGTATCAATGTTATTTCAGCTATCTTTGTTGACATATCAATTCAATTGGTTTGTATGAGTAGTTTCCATTAGAGTTTGTAGATTTTTTACAATTGTTTGAAGCATTTCTGAGATTGCAATGCATGTCTAAGAGAGGTTTCTAGTTTATATAAGTGTGGTAATGTGGTGGTGTTGTTTGAGAGCTCATTAAGGTATCTCCATCAGAGGAATTTTTAAAAATTATTTTGTGGTATGTAAAAGGAGTCCCCTACATCAAATAGAATACTATAATGCTTTCTTGCATTTTGAATCTCATGGTTGTTTTAATTTTTCAAATTGAAGTCAAGTAAATTGAATGGATTTTTCAAGGTGTGTGTGAAGAGAGAGAGAGAGAGAGAGAGAGAGAGAGAGAGAGAGAGAGAGAGAGAGAGAGAGAGAGAGAGAGAGAGAGAGAGAGAGAGAGAGTTTCCCCTGCATTAATATGGTTAAATTCACAAAAAATTGGGACTGTTACTAGAGATGTCACTCTTTTTGAGGAGCCATATTACAAAAAATGCAAAGTTCTAGAATATCAACTTTGCATGTTACAAAAAAATGACATTGATCTATTTTTTTTTGATTTTTAATGTCTAAATTTTATACATGCCCTAACAAGAAGAAAAATAATATTGAAGCACCAAACTTTCCTAATGGAATGCATCTACCATTATTTAAATAAAAAGTTATTGATCAATATTTTGCTTATTGTCAATCATCTTCTTGACATTTGAAAAATCTACATATAAATGTTGAATAGAAAATTACTGACCACTTCATTGGTGTAACCAAATATAACTATAATTGAAATTTTTTCTCAACAACCCAATATCTTACCAATGAAACAAAAAATTTGTACTTGGTGGTGCTTATTCTGAAAACTTCTCAATAAGATATAAATGTAATATTACAACCTAAGGGTCTGAGGATAAATCTACAAAATGAAAGCCCTAGAGATTTAATATATGTAAGCCACCTATACTATGTTGATATCAGATTGAAAAGATCATTGCTTTGAAAGATTGTTGAAGAAAACTTTGTGTTTCAATCATCATTTTGTAATTGATGTCAAATCTGCTATTTGCTGGTAAGACAATTACTTATATGTTTCAAGTACTATCACTCAATTGATTGATGAGGAGGATTTGATCAAAAAAATGTAACAAAAGTACCTAGAGGAAAGGTTGAGTTATGATTATGTAATGAAGTACAATAATCAGTTAAGACAGTGATAACATAATGTATTGATGATCGACTTGAGATTACAAAATGGCTGGCTACACTTAGAAAGTTTAGAAGAAGAAAGTTAAACAAAGTTCATTTGCCAAGCTTGACCAAGAGGATAGTAGGTTTCGAGAAAAGTTAGTTCAAGCCGGGTAAAAAGTCAGTTGTAGCCGAGTGAAAGAAAATTCTAATGGATGCCGAGTGATTTTTAGTTGATGTCGAGTGATTTTACAGTTGATGCCAAGTGACACAGTATGTGTTGAGCATCAAAAAATTGATAATGTCGAGCTTCTATATTATGAGAAACATTGAAGATTCGCTAAATAAAAGCTGACAAGTTTATTTTCTTGGAACTTGTGAATCAGGAGGAAGATAAGATTAATGAGTTGGTGGCACAGAATCTTATGTAAGCTATTTTAGAGGTGAATTCAAATGGATTTTAAGAAAAGTTTCTAGAGAAGACAAGATATGGGGTAGATACATTGTATCCTACCTAATCCATTCAAAAACCCTAATTTTGACGATGGATAATGAGCGAGAAAATGTTCTAATTTCCTGTATATAGGAATTTCTATTCATGAAGAAAAATAGTTAGAGAGTTTGAGGCGAGAATTTGATAAGGAGAAGGAGAAAGGGTTTTTTCTTCATCAAGTGACCCAAGAGAAGAGTGTGCAATGGCGTACTGAGCAAGAAGGCTTAAGAAGATGAATGTTTGAAGGGTGAACAACCTGTCAAAGCTACAAAGAATGAAAGCCAAGCAGAGTTGAGGATTGAATAGAGATCTATTATCTATAAGTAAGGTTGTAAGTTGTATCAGATCAAAGCTCTATTGTTACTTTCTAAAAACTATATCAGTCTAGGGTAAATCCTTTGGAGTAAGGTTGACTTAACAATCATTGGAAAATCCTTTATAGGGTGGCATTTCGAGTGAATGGCCTAAATTCCTTTAACAAGGCTTACTTTTAGCAAGGCAACTAAAATCCCTTAACTGGGTCACATTTAATAGTGTGTATTGTAACCTTTAACAGGGTTGGCCTTTAATAGGGCATCACTTCAGAAGAGTGAAAAATGAGTAGCATGTTACTGATGGTTTTTCCCAAATTGGATTTCCATGTTAAACCATTGTGTCAAATGTGCCGATGGATGTGTTGTGTTTCATGCTTTACATTTCTACAAATTGATTTGATAGTAACATAAAAGTCTTAGTTGATACACTATGAATGCATGCATGGGTATGAATGTTTTATGGGTTCACTGAATTGTGAAAAGTTTTATTTGTACATCTGGACCTTGGACCTTGAATAATTGATTCACTCCCCCTCTTAGTTATTCTAAAAGAATTCCAACATATTGACCTAACCTCTTGCAACTCCCATGGTCCCTAAATGTGGTTGTTCTAATCCAATGATAGAAAAGGATTCTTCAAGTCACCAATTTATAGATGCCAATATAATGAAAGGTGCACTAAAAGACTTGAAATTATAATAATTTATCTTATTTAAGAAGTAGTTGTAAATGAAACGTGATAGGAAGAAGAGTGAATTCCAAATTCAAATGTTTTTGATGAGGCATGGTTATTTGGATATGATACCTAACATGAAGACGATGTGTGTTTTAGGGAAATTAAAGCCAAATATGAAGGAGTGAGATAAGAAATAAGTTCACTGATACTTTTAGATTTTTCTTGTTAGCTCACCATGGAATTTTTTTTTAACAAGTTAATGGGTTTGCATATTTTAATTAGAGCTACCTAAAGTAAGGGTTCACCTACCATGTAAATATATTAGGTAGAAGTTTCTTTTTTGTTAGCTTCATTTTTGGACTTCCTTGAATTTCTCCAATTAGTATACGAGGTATCTTTTTTATTGGTTTCCCTATGAGTCTATGACCCTTTGGATAACACATTAATAATTATGCATTCTATGGGTTCCTCCTACATCCTTTTACAATTAATGTCCATAGTTAAAGCCAATTGTTATCACATTCTTTGTATGGTCAAATGTTGAAATAAATAAGGTCTATTTATTCAAAAAAATACATGGGTCATTTTATATTTTAATAAATAGTTAAAGTTATTTTTCAAAATAATTTTAATTATTTAATTATCATCATCATTTATACCTAAAAAATGAGCCTTATTTTGTGAAAAACTATGAAAAATTCATAAAGTTATGTAATGTTGTTCAAGATGTTTAAATCCCTAAAGAAAGAAGGTTAATCCTCAAAATTTGAACACACTATTGGAATACTTCAGAATAATTGGGGGCGGGGGGCGGGCGGGGGGGGGGGGGGGGGGGGGGGGGGGTGGGGTGCTATTGGTGAATCAGTTATCCAAGGTCTAGATATATAACCAAAACTTTTCACAGCTTAGTGAACCCATCAAACATTATTCATCATGCATGCATCCATAAGATTATGCAATTACTTAAAACTTACAAGCTATCAAATGAACTTGTAGTAATGTAAACATGAAACATAACAGATTTATCAAGCATCCATAAGATTATGCAATCACTTAAAACTTGTAGGTTATTGTCAAATCAACTCATAGTAATGTAAACATGAAACATAACAGATTCATCAACACACTTGACACAATGATTTATTTGGAAACCCAATTTGGGAAAAACCAGTAGTAACATGCTACTCTTTTTCACTCTTTTGAAGTGTGCCCTGTGAAAGGCCAACCCTGTTAAAGGCTACAATACACACTGTTAAGTGTGACCTTGTTAAAGGATTTCAATCACCTTATTAGGAGTGAGCCTTGTTAAAGGACTTTTGACCATTCACTTGGAATGTCACACAGTTAAAGGATTTACAAATGACTGTTAGGTCAACCTTGATCCAAAGGATTTACCCTAGATTGATACAATTGTTAGAGAGTAATAGTAAGGCTTTGATCTGATAACAACTTACAACTTCATTTGTAGATTATAGATCACTATTCAGTTCTCCATTCTGGTTGGCCTTCATACATTGCAACTCTAATAGCTTGTTCATCCTTCAAGCATTCATATCCTTAAGCATTCTTCCTTAACATGCCATTGTAGACTCTTCTCGTAGGTCACTTGATGAAGGAAAAACCTTGACTCCCTATCTTCATTAAGCTCTCGCACATGACAACCTTGCTTCATGACCAACCATTCTTATAAATATGAAATTAAGATATTTTGCCACTCATTCTCCATCATCCAATTTAGGGTTTGAATGGATTAGGTAGGATACAATGAATCTACCCCACATTCCATATCTCTTTTAAAAACTTCTCCTAGAGTCCTCTTTGAATTCACCTAAAAATAGTTTACCTTGAATTCTGTGCCACCATCTCATCAACCTTATCTTCCACCTGGTTCACATAATCCAACAAAATAGACTTTTTAGCTCAGATTCATCAAATTCATGATCTTTTAAATAATGTAGCAACTCGACATTATCAGGCTTTTGATGCTTGACACATACTACATTGCTCGACATCCTTTGTGAAATTACTTGGCACAAACTAAAGTTTACTGGTGCTTGACATCAACTAAAATTTACTCGACATCCATTGTTTTGCTTGGCATACACTAGAATGAACTTTTACTTGGCTCCACCTAATTTTCTACTCAATTTGCACTGACTTTGCTTGACACCTACTATCCACTCAGTCAAGCTTAGTAGACAAACTTTATGTAACTTGTTCTTCTAAATCTTCTTAGTGTAGCCAACCTTTATAACCTTAAGTAGATTATCAATACATTACATAACCATAACTCAACCTTTCCTCTAGGTGCTATTGTTACATCCTTTGATCAAATCCTCTTCATCAATCAACTAAGTAATAGTACTTAAATCATATAAGTAGTTGTCTTACTAGAAAATCGCAGGTTTGACATCAGTGACAAAATAATGATTGAAACATATTGATCATACTTGTATGTTCTCAACAATCTCCCTCAAACAATCCCCCTCTTTTATAATTTTCAATCTATTCTCAACACACACATAACCAAATAGGTTTTGAGTGGTTGCAGAATAAACAAGAAAACACAATGAGTTTTGAGTGCTCACAATGAGAACACATAACTTGGAATTTTTTAATTCTTGAAAGGCAAGGACTCCTAACTTTGTTCTATAAGATACTCAAGAAAGTCAAATCTCAAACTTCTATGCTCCAAAAAGTCAAACTCATAACTAGTTAAAAATTTTCAATGCTATAAAAATATAAGCATACGTAACCAAATGAAGTTTCCAATGCTCCAAATTTTAGCATTTATAACATCACAACCAATTCCAATAAATTAATTATTATCTAGATTGGTGATGATGAGAAGATCACTTGAGATGTTTTAATGGATACTATAATTGGATGCATAGAGATTAATGTGATGGTGTAGACATTGCCCATGCATTTTCTCAAATATAGTTTACTTCTACCAAATTTGGTTGATAAATATTTGAAATTTTGAAGCGAGTAATTGATAATGAGCATATATCAAAACATAAAGAGATCTTAAGATTTTATGATTGCAAGATATGCATGTTGCAACATGGATTAGACAAATTCTTCATCAAATAAAAGCCCTAGAGCTTTAATATATGTAAGCCACTTGTATTGACTTAGCCTCCTGCTACTCCCATGGGCCCCAAATGTGGTTGTATGTAAGCCACCTCTACTACATTGTGTATACAAAACCCTTCCTTTTCCTTTTCATTTCCTTCCTTTTCCATTGAAAAAGATGACAACAGAGACATGGATAAGAAGGGGAAGATCATGCTATCAAGGATAACTTTAGTGGCTAATATTCACCAATTAGCTAATCTCACTTATTAGGGACCCTAGATTTGCCTTATTTTTTTGCACTTTTCGGGTCTCCTTGTCACCTGCACTTTACCAAAATTGGGTCCCATGCTTAGGCTAATTACCAATAATAAGACAAAAGTATTTATATTTTAGTGATGACTTCGCCAATGGAATCTAATTTTTCTACATAGTAAACTAGATATTTTTGCCTATAATTTTCAAGGCTTGTCTTAATTGATGGTCATATTCGCCAATATTTGGTTAAAACTTAAGTTACACTACAGGTTAAGTATGATGATTTTACATGTGTCTCTATTATGAAGACTTTTCCTAAAACTTTTCATCCTTTCTCACTTTGCTGCAAAATAGATTTGATTGGGGACATGTCTTTACTTTGGGAACTTTCTTTAAAAATTGATATCCTTTTAAAAGTTTGGCTTGAAATAGGATTTAGGCCATTGATTTAGGATCATCTAATGGTTAAAAATAATAGGGGTGCTTCCCCAAAACCACCATTCAATAATTTGGAGGGAAACTACAATGATAAAAGTGGGCTAAATTTAACCTTAAAGTTTGATAATTAATCAGGATCCATATAATATTAATAATAAAATCATCGTTTCTATTTGTGTACTTTTTTCCATGATTTTCATCAATAATGAAAGATTCGCCACCATTTTATAGAATTTTCATATTATTGAAAAATAGTAGCCAATAAAATTAAAAAAATTCCTACTTAAAAATTAAATTTTTCCAGTAGAAATTAATTTGTTTCCCATGAACTAATGTTCGATTCAAAATTTTTAAATAGTTTTTTCTAAAGGGTTATTTCTTAAAGTTATCCCTGCATGTTATAACACAATCAATCAAAATTCAATGACTTTTAGTTTCCCTAGCATTCTCCCAACTCAACAAAACCATGAAATTACCTTGAACAATGTTGAGAAGATCGCCAATATACCTAGGAACAACACTGAACCCTCTTGCCTGCACTTTGGTACATAAAAATAAAATGAAGTTTCACTTTTTTTTTTTTTTTTTCTTTATATCCCAATTGCAGAATTTGATGATGAACAAATTCATAGATCCCTGGATATCCTACATGCAAATAACCTATTACAAGGAAGTAAGAAAGACAGAGAGAGAAGGGTTTTCTCAATAAATAAGAAGATTGAGTTTACTTGTACAAAACTAAATGAATAAATTTACAATCAATCAGTCCTTATGAAGGAGATAAAAAACCTGAAAGGGAAACCCTAAGAGGTAAAAATGACATTTAATAATTACAAATTAATTATTAAATGAAAATGCAAGTGCATAAAGGGAAATCTTAAGAAGGGAGAAAAGGTATTTTAATAAATGAAATTAAGCTAACCTTTTACTCTAACACTCCCCCTTAAGACAAGTAACAATGCAGCTAAAAACAATGTAGAAAAAGCAAGGAAACTACAACGCAATGCTGAAAGAAAACTTGGGTCCCAATAACAAGGCCTGATGAGGTACCCAATCACAACCAAATATCTATAAAACAAAGAAATAGGGAAAACCACATGGGAAATACCCTACTCCAAAAAGAGATAACAAAGGAAAAAGTACAAATGATATGTCTCAAGAGACCCTCTCAAGACCATAAGTACAATGAAACCCCCATGATAGAGGCTTGAGACTCCATAGCCCCCCAGAATAGTAGAACTCCTATGTTGATGAACATACCAGTGTGGCTCCAATATGAAAGAAACAAAGGCAATAGAAAAGAAGCGTGAAACCCTTGAACATAAGGTGAAGCTGTAATGCCCTGCCCGGAGATCCTTGGAAACAAGGATGAAATACAAGCCAGATTTTTTTTTTTTTGAACAAGTGTAAGTGCATAAGTTAACAACATACATAGATCAAAAAGATCACAACGGAAGATTGAACCACCATCTGAGCAACCAACGAATCTCCAAATGCCACTACTGACCAAAAGAACTGAGAATGAAAGACACAAAATTGAATTTGAATCGAACACATCCCAAATTCAAAATGTGACACCAAAAGGTTGAAGAAAACCAAAGAGGGTATTCGAATCAACTCCCAAAAAGTTCGGATCAAGCCAAAAAGTGCCCGTTGCCCGCTCGCACAGGTTTTTACAAAAATTAGGTGATACTTTAATACAACACTGGAAAGTATTGCTCGACATTCCTAAAGAAGGAGGGTGACACTTTTAGGGATTGGGTGATACTTGTCTTGAAGGCATGTGATACTTTAAGGGTATTGTATGATAGTACTTATAACAAGGTGTGATACTGGAAATTATTGCATGATATTTCTCCAAGAGGCATCCAATAAAATTAGGGGACACACAATACAATGTCTATGGGCGTGCGATACATTTTTGTGTTGCACCATTCTAATAAAAGGTCATCCAAGAAACACAAGAAAACTTAAGGAAAAATTAAAAAAGGGAAAAATAGAGTATAAAACCTCCACACTGGGGAGTATTAGATCCACAATTTGAGGTGTGAACACTCGAACACACTACTGAAAGACATAATCTACATCTAACCATCTAACAACTAGTAAGAAGCAAAAGTATAGAAGATACATTGCAGTGCACTAAAGCAATATCACAATAACTGAAATAACATTGCAATGAACAAAATAACCAAACTAAGTACACAATTCCTCCCCAACCATCAATGGCATCATAAGACCATTGTGGGCCCTAGCCATCCCTCGCATGTAACATCCCAAGCCATCGATTAGATCATTGGTATTGTAGTAATAGAGACATCACTACTAAAACATGCTACAACATAAGCATAAGGAAATATAACATGCTAGTAGTAAAGCATAAGATAAACCTGCAAATAGATAACATCACCTATCACATGCTAATCATCATAATAAGGAATGCGTTAAAAATAACATCATCTAATCATGATAAATAACATCCCAATGAAATCATAAATCACAAGAAAGTATACTTTGTCAATTGAAGTACCAAGTGAACACATCTAGCAATGGTCGTTCTAGAACAGTAGACTGTCTCTGTACACTGGTCCCTAGCAGTGGTGAAGGTAGCTACACCTCCTAACCATGTGGCACCCATAGGTCCACACCTGCCATGCTGATGGAGATAATGATCCAACCAAAAACATACACAAAACAAACATCCATGTCTAACACAATGCCAAGCAGTATGATGGCTGAATCCAAGACATAGGTAATGCATAAGCTATAGGTCTTGGTCAGACATCTCAAAGGGATACTAAGTAGGGGCTGAAATCATGGAGAGTTTCTTGGCATCCAAAATCCCAAGCTAGTACAGGCAGATACTCTTCTCAACAAAAGGCATACAACCTAAGGCATCAACTCTTCACAATGGAAGGTGCACAACCCACACATTTTATTATCTTGTATTTATTACCACCCAATGTTTTAATTTAGTTATCACTTGAATAAAAATTCCTCTGTCAACTAAGAAATAATCACCAGGTTGTAGGATAGAAGCCCCTCCATATGCTACCCTACCCTACCCATGCTCACCCAACGATGAGTGCTCGTAGGCATGCAAATTCCCAACCCAACCCCAATGATCATAACTTTTGGAAATACCATAGAATATTAGGCCCTGCAGGTCACTTGAAAAATGTATGCGCATGTACTTGTGTGTGGTGCACCACCATCATGAAGATCAAACACAAAGACTGGATGAGAACACAATGCAAAAAATACCACTCAATCAAAAATAGCCTAGGTAGGACGGATGTGACACACATCCCAATGCAAAATAAAAATGCAATAAAAGTTTGACTGACATCCAAATGGATCATCCAAGCCCGCGACCAATCTCATGCCAAGAAAACTGGGTGGCACACAAAATGAGGTAAAAACCCCCAATTTTTGAAAAAATTCTGAAATTAAAACCCATTTGGTCTTTGGGTGCAAAAACCCCAAAAATTCAATAATAAATGAAAACAGACATCGTATGCAAAAATGGCTAGCATAACGGCTCAAAATACCAAACCCCCATTTCAAAAATAGAGGAAATGTTCATACCTGACCAACCACGCAGAACCAACAAACAGAAATAGAGGGAAACACTAGTTCTCAGCCTCCTAACATATTGCTACAAGAAATGAAAGCTGAAACAGAGAAAATACCATAAAACAGAAAGGCCCTACCTGATAACAAAAGGGGCAGATTCTAAAAATAGCCTAATAAAATAACGAGCCTATTGAAACTACCGAAAGTGGCAACAAAGCAAGGTCTCCCCGAGCCAAATCCAATGAGATTGATCTCACACAAAACCCAAGCTCACAGCTCCAGAACGAACAAAACAATAATCCTTCAGAAGAGGATTTCCAAAATGGCTCTCAAATTTCTATTTCTAAAATGTGAGAGGTGCATAATGAAATCACTTTTCCAATACTTATTCACTTTTTGAGTGAACAGTCAATTATGAAAAATAGCAAGTTGGAGTAGCTAAACTCTAAATTGACCCAAAAAAAAAGAAGTTATTACCTATATCAAAAATTCACCTAAGGCAAAGCTACCAGAAATTAAATCCAAAAAGATTTAAAGCCCAAAAACCCAAAAACATAGAAAATCACCTAACACTTTCACGATAGAGCGAACCTCTAAATGCACAAACACATTCATAGGTCTAGTCGCATAATGCAAATGAGTTTAGATTTACTAATCACCGAAAGGTTTAGATTTAAACAACTTAAAATAAGGATATGTCGACCATACAAGGGCGATATTGGAAAAATATGAATAGTTGAATCACTAACTCCATAGACCACTACCAGGGATATAATTTTTGCACACTAAAACACACAATCAAGTGCAATTGCATATAATATAATAGCCGAAGCAATTAATCTATTAAATAACTAATTAATCCATTTACACCACTCATGTTCGCATAAAGCCTAAAGAACAAGAATGAAGTAAATAACCATAGCATAAGAATCCATCTCACAATGTAATCCACAAATATGTCCAATAAACTAAATAACTAGGTAACTAGATATCCTCATAGATCTACTGTCATCTCAAAATAGCATCAACATGCAAATATGATAAACTAAACAACATAGCAGTATAGCATCTATGGTACTGAAGCAATGTATAACATTTGACCCTTAGGTCATCTCAAAGTACATATAAAAGAGTATCAAGTATCTCTCAAATAAAAAATAGACAAGGTACAAACTAAAACCATGATAGGCACTATCGAAGTTGGAAGTCCTAGTTGATGCTCAAAGGAGAATGCATGAGAATCTTGAAATGGAATCTCCAATGGAGGTGGTATAACAGTTGTACTGAATCTGTCATCTAAGAGGAGATGTGTGTCCTCTAATATATCCTCAAATACTAGAGCTACAATGGTAGGCAATGCTAAAGAGAAATCCTATGTAATAGGTGGAATTTGAATAGGAGGTGGAGGTGTAGAAGTCACAACACTGGTCTCAAGAACAACACATAAGTTCAAGTGACCTAACTTCACCTTAGTAGTCTCTCATGAAGAAGGAGACTGAGTCTTTGATAGTGGAGATGGTGGACCAAAATGAGAGAAGGTGTATAGATGAGAAGAGTGATAAAAAATCCCTATAGAAACAATATTGCCTATCTCACTACCTTTGATGTGCATAGAATCTTGTGCCAACTTGACTGTCTTCCTTGTCCCAATGTGTGTAATCTAATAGATATAGAAAAAGGTTTGAGGACAAAGATGGAATGCAAAGTACATCATGAAATGTACCATCATGAATGTCAATAGAACCTTTCCCACATAGAGTCATAATAGTATTGTTCCCCATCAAAATGTGTGCAGTAGGAGAAGCCTCAAAAGAAGAGAACAAACCTTGAGAAGATGCCATATGGTGTGAAGCACCTAAATCCAGTAACCATCTAGAAGAGGGTGGAGTATCAGTTACACATAGTGCATGACCCTTTCGTATATCTTTACCATCTGACTAAAATGTTGATTATGAAGAAGATCTATGAGAAGTAGATGGAATATCAATGTTGCTCTTTTGAAGGAGAGCTATCAAATCTGAAACCTATTTGGCATAGCCATCCAACTTCTTCTCATATCAATGTGACTCATCATAATTGGGATTATTACAATAAGCACACTTTGGTCTTTCTGGCTTTGGTTTATCTCTCTTGGGAGGAGGTGGGCCTGATGTGAGGTGAGGGCTAGAATCAATCTAATACTTTGTAGGATGTGACTTTTGTTTCTTCTCCTTCATCCGATAAGATGGACGAGCTACCAATGCATAATTTTGTGAGCTTGTGTGAGAATCCAATTGAGAGAGCTTAGCTTTCTCTCAAGTCAAATGATCTCAAAAATACTAAAAGGATGGCATGATAAATATATTACCCAAAATATCTTTGGTGGAATAGAAGGTAGAAGAAAAAATCTAAAAGTTTCCATGAAGCTTAGAAATAATTAAGTAAATTCATTCAGTGTCAATCTTGGCTTTCCCACAACCCTACAATAAAGATCTCTATTGTTTGAACTTCATCAAGAAGTCCTCAATGGAAGGAAAAGAATTCAGTATAAGAGAGGTAAGCTTTTCCTCAATTTGAAGTGCTTTGAACTTGTTGATGGTACCAAACAATTCATTAAACTTATCCCACATTTCTTGAGGAGTGGAACACTCATCAAGACAAAACTATAATTTGTCTAAAACACTCAAAGAAATCAAACCCATGGATTCATCCATCTTATTCCTATGTTGCAAAGTCCGATACTAACTCTGAAATATTTCCTACACTGTATCTAGACAAGACCACAAACCCTTTGAATGGAGAAGCCATTGCATGTGAGATTTCTATGTGTGATAGTTGTGTAGGTTTAGAAGTACTAGACAAGAAGAGGTCTTGGCCATTTTTTTAAAGAAGGTATTTTGAATTTTTCTGATATACTAATATTGTAACATAAAATAATAAAAGAATACCCCCCACAATGGAAAAAATTGAACCCCATCTTGGAGAAGGAATGCTTAAAAAAGAAGAGAGAAAAAAGGATTCAGTTTGAGAATCACATGTACCTTTGAGAAATACTAATAAAAATAATAGAGAATCTGGATAGGAATCAATGATAGCTTTCCAAAGATTTTTCCAGATAAAATATTGGAGCTATAAAAAGAAAGTTATGCCACCCCGAAGATAGAAGCCATCATCTGACTTCAAGAAGAAAAAAGGTACCAAATTGGAAAAAAATACAAAAAATACCTACACCATCGTCTCCATCTCTAAATCAAATTTTTTGACACTTCTTTTGGATTGAAAAAAAACCCTTTGTTGAAAACAATTGATCAATTGTATATTGTCTTTGATGTTACACAAAATGTCATATCTTTACCAATCGATGTCTATAGAGCTCACTCAGGTGATGAATACAGTTTCTTGTGTCTTCTGAGAATTCTAGTGTTTACCAAGTTTAGTGTGTCTATCGAGTTCACTCGAACACCAAAGAGAAGTTCATAGAAGTTCAGTGTTAACCAAGCTCACTCGGTTAACAAAGGAAAGTTGGCATGGAACTAGTGTTAACCGAGCTCACTTGGTTAGCAAAGGAAGTTTATGAAGTTGCAATATTAACCAAGTTCACTTGGTTAACACAAGAAAATCATTTCAGAGTTAGCATCTACCGAGCTAGGTTGACCAACAAATTATTTTCTTATTTTGGCATATTGAGTTTAATGAATTTGTTTTTTGGTTCTTGCCGATTGAAGAGATGAAAAATTATTGTTATAAGTTGTATTCAAGCCTACTCGGCAATGTATATGATATAAGTATAAAGTCAAGTTGAGGATTATATGTGTGGAAGATAAGAAGATGCTTAGAGGAAGCAAATTGGAAGGATAAGCATAATATCCTTATTGGACTGCAAATATTAATCCAATCAAGAAGGATCAAGTATTCAAGCCATAATTGAGGTCTAAAATCAGCAATATAGTTGCATCA
The DNA here is from genome assembly GCA_028749045.1 of Cupressus sempervirens. Classification (NCBI taxonomy): domain Eukaryota; kingdom Viridiplantae; phylum Streptophyta; class Pinopsida; order Cupressales; family Cupressaceae; genus Cupressus; species Cupressus sempervirens. Next base: position 831,003,053 of record CM053791.1, read on the forward strand.
ACAATCATGTCATTTCATTGTTACTCTCTAACCATTGTAGTAGTGAATCAAATCTCTTAATAGAGTTAGCCTAATAGTTATTTGTAAATCCTATAACAAGGTGGCATTTCTAGATTAAAGTGTCTAAAGACCTCTAAAAAAGCCACTCCTAACAAGGTGATTAAATCCTCTAATAGCATCACACCTAACAATGTGATTTGTAACCTTTAACATGGTTAGCTCCTAATAGGGCTCGCTTTAGAAGAGTGAAAAATAATAACTAGTTGCAATTGGTAATTTTTCCCAAATTGAGTTTCCACATTAAATCTTGGCATCACTTGTGTTCATGCTATTTATTTTATGTGTATACAACTAAGTTAATTAAAGTTAATCACACTTAACATCTTAAGATATGCATGTTCAGTATTTACCAAGTTTCAACATATTGATAGTGTTAACCGAGTGCCTGTGTGTTTATCGAGTGACGAAAGTCTCAATAGATTTTATTTTTTGTATTGACATAAGGGATCTAGGATTTTTTTTTGTGGTAACTAATTCTCTCCTCCCCTCTTAGTTACTCTTATATTTCCAACAATTGGTATCAGAGCTTTTGTTTCTTGTAGAGAAGGTTTCAAGGACCTAAGTTAAATATCAAGATGTCTTACAGAAGAGTGATTCCAAAGTTGAACAAAGATAACTTAGAGGCATGGAAAGAGCTTATGAAGCTACATTTAGAAACCATCAGTGATTTAGGTGTGAAATATTTATTACCTTGTATAAAGCTCCTACTAGAACTTTGACTGTGAAGGAGATTGCTGAAAAGAAGAATCATAACATTATGATGATTGGTATTGCATCTAATCTTAACTTAAGTTGAATTTGATGAGGTTAAAGGATGTGCTATTTCTCATGAAATTTGGACCAAGCTGAAAGATATCTATAGAGGTGATGATAATGTGAGGAGAGCCAAGCCAAAAAGCTTACGAGGTCAATTTGATCAGATGAAGATGAAGGAAAATGAAAACATTGCAAAATATGTTGACAAAATCAAAGCTAGTGTAAGTACAAACAAAGCCTCTGGAGGAAGAATTGATGATGTCATAGTGGACAACAAGATACTCAGAACCCTTGTTCCTATCTATGCAATTAGAGTGTCACCTATTCAAGAGATGAGATGTGATCCCAATAATAAGATAAATTTGGATGCTCTAGTGGGAAGGTTGACAATATTTGAGTTAGATAACTATGATAATTATGTTCCTAGTTCTAGCAATCTTGAGTTTGCATTTGAAGCTAAGTTGTCACTCAAGAAGAAAGATGCAAAGTCTAAAGAAAAACAATCTGAAAGTGAAGAGGAAGATAGTTCTAATAGTGATCTTGAAGCCATTGAAAACCTACTTGCAAGAATATTTCCCAAACGCAAAGAAAAGTACAAAGGTAAAATTCCTCTAATCTACTTTTCTTGTGAAGAAGTTGGTCACATTGCTGCAAGGTGTCCAAAAAAAGAAGAAAAAGAAGAAAAAGAAGAACATAAAGTACAAAGGAAAGAAGGATTTCAAAAACTACAAGGACTACAAGGAAAAAGGTAAGAATTCTTGTTTCATGGAAAAAAATTCTGATAGTAGTGATGATGATGAAATGGTTTATATTTCTATAAAAGATGAATCAAATGATAACAAAGATAAAATGACACTTATTTCTCATGTTAGAAAAAATGATACATGGATTATTAATAGTGGTTGTTCTCATCACATGAATAGTGATAAAACAAATTTTGACCATATGGAATACTATTATGGTGGAAGTGTAAGATTTGGAAGCAATGAATCATATTGCATAAAAGGAAAAGGTTGTATTTCTCTAACCAATGAACTCATGTGTGATAATGCTTATTGGGTTGAAGGAGTGAAGCATAACCTACTGAGTGTGGCATAGTTGAATACCATTGGATTCAAGGTAGAATTCATGAATGGGAAGGCTAATATGCTATATGGAAAAGGAAATATAGTTGGGTTTGGTAATCAAACAAAAGGTAACTTATTCTACCTAGATCTAAGTGAAAGTTCATGTTTCATTGCTTAAGTAGAAGAAAGCTGGTTATGACATAAAAGATTATGTCAAGTGAACTTTGACAACTTGATCAAGATAAGAAAAACAAAAGAGAAACGTATTCCTAGTATTAGGAAACCTGACATGGGCATGTGCAAGAATTATCAAATTGGTAAGATGGGCACGACAAGTTCCAAAAGAAAGAACTATCATTTTGAAGAAGTCATGGAGCTAGTTTATATAGACCTTTGTGGACCTATTGGCATAGAGAGCTATAGTATAGATAAGAATTTTATTTTATTTTTTGATGATTATTCTGGGATGATGAGAGTAATGTATCTAAAACATAAGTTTGAAGCTTTTCAAAAATTCAAATGGTATCTGACTAGAGTTGAGAAAGAAACAAGAATGAAGCTAAAGTGTTTAAGGTAAGATAGAGGAGGAGAATTCATCTCAAATGAATTCAATGAATTATGCACTAAGAGAGGAATCAAAAGAAAAGTATCAACCCCTAGTACATCTCAACTGAATGGTATAGCAGAAAGAAGCAACAAATCAATCATGGATTGTGCAAGAACCTTGATGGTAGAAAAGAATGTTGCAATCAAATACTAGAAGGAAGCAATCGGTACAAAAATTCTTACCTTAAATATAGTATAGATGAAGCAAGACTCAAATTAGACTCCTTATGAACTATGGTATGGCAATAAACCTAATGTAATTTACTTCAAAATATTTGGTAGAAAATGTTATATCTTGAAGGAGACTAGGAAAGGCAAATTTGATGTCAAAAAGTGATGAATGCATATTCCTAGGATACTCTAGTAGAAGTAAAGAATACAAATGCTTGAATCTAACTACTCATAAGATCATAGAAAGTGCACATGTGAAGATTGGTGAGTTTGCAGAAAAGAGTGAAGAAGAAAGCAACAAAGAACTTGAAGACTACAGAAAGTTTATTTACTTTAAACATGATACATTTCCTAATCCAATAGGAAGTCATAAAACTTCACCTCCTGAGTCCCAAAATCTCTAGAAGCACTTGAGTTGTAGCCAATGCAACTCAAGTTATAGTCTGAAGGACCTGACTCACATTCAGAAGCTATTGAGTTGTAGCTAGTACAACCCGAGTCTAAGTTTGAAGGACCCAAGCATGATGCAAAAAATCATTGTGAGGCAAGTGGAACAAGCTCTAAATTCAAAGTACCTATACTAGCAAGATATTTTAGAAGGCACCATGCACATGATCAAATCATTAGAGACAAGTCAAAAGGTACAATGACAAGGAAAAAATTGAAAGAAACATGTTTTCTTATTGAATTTGAACCTAGAACAGTTAAAAATGCTTTGGATAATGAAAGTTGAATTGAAGAAATGAATGAAGAGATATAATAGATAGAAATGAAAAAGACTTGGACTCTTGTTCCTAGACCCAAGGATAAAAATATAATTGGCACAAAGTGGGTGCTCAGAAATAAGCTAAATAAAGATGGAGAAGTTTCAAGAAACAAAGAAAGGTTAGTATGCAAAGGCTATTCTCAAGAGGAAGGTATTGATTATGGTGAAATTTTTTCTTTTGTTGCAATATTAGAAGGTGCTTGGAATCTACTTGCTTATACTGCACATAAAGGATTTAAAGTATATCAGATGGATGTGAAATCTACATTCTTGAATGGAATTCTAGAAGAAGTCTACATAGAGCAACCTGAGGATTTTGTAGATCCTAACAAAAAGGATATGGTTTATAAACTGCACAAAACATTATATGGTCTAAAACAAGCTCCTAGAGCTTGGTATGAAAGACTTCATAATTATTTGATGAAGATTGATTTTCAAAGGACAAATGATAACAACAATCTATACATCAAAGAATGACTAGATAAGAAGATTGTGTTGGCAGAAATCTTTGTGGATGATACATTGTTTACTAGAAATGATGATTTGTGCAAATATTTTTTAGTGGAAATGAGTAAGGAATTTAATATGTCAATGTTTGGAGAAATCAAATTCTTTGTTGGCTTTCAGATTCAATAGAAGAAAGATGATATTTATGTTATTCAATCTAAGTATATTACGGAGATATTGAAGAATTTTAGAATGGAGGATTCAAGACTAGTTGGAACACCTATGTCTACTAGACATAAGCTTTCCAAAAATAATGATTCCAAGGAGGTAGATCAGACCCCATATAGATCTATGATTGGAAAACTTCAGTATGTAGTAAATACTAGGCTTGATATTGCTCTTGTAGTTGGTATGATGGCAATATTTTCAGCCAATCCTAAAGAAAATCATATGATGGCAATAAAGAGAATCATAAGGTATCTAATGGGTACTGAAGATTATGGATTATGGTACAAAAAGGGAGGAAAATTTGATTTGAAAGCCTTCATTGATGTAGATTGGGTAGGAAGTGTTTATAAAAGGAAGAGCACCAATGGTGGAGAATTCTTTCTTGGTAAGAGACAAGTGTCTTGGAAAAGTAAGAATTAGAATTGCATCTCTTAGTCTATAGTAGAGGTAGAATATGTTGCAGCAGTAGTCAAATGTTTCAATATTGTTTGGTTCAAACAATTGTTGGCAAGTATGTGTATATGAGCAATGTTAGTATGCTAATGGAAACCAAATTTAAATAAAGCTTCTACAAACTAAACAAAATTCACAAACTTCAAGATAGACTAAGATGAGATCTCAATTGAGAATATGAGCCATTAATGGACTCTCTCAATAAGAAGCTCTCTTGTTGAGTAGCTTTATCTAAATGGATAGGATGTATGCTCAATATGCTTCCAAAGGCTTCAATGGATGATTGTGGATTTTTGGTGTGGATAGATGGCTTTAGTATGGATTTGGCTCTCAAAATAGCATTATAACTTTACTTCATGGATTGTGTTATTTTGCAAAGGGGAAGGATCCAATTTATAGGCAAGAGGCTTGAGGGATTGAGGGCTAAGATGCAAGGATGGGAAAAAGCTTATGGAGGGCTCAGATTGCATGAGAGGAGAGCACATGGATTGTTCTTCCTTATAGCCAATCAAAGAGTGACACATGTCACATGGTGAGAGGATGGAGAAAAGGGGAAGGATGAGTCAAAAAAGGAGGCTCAAGGGATAAAATCTTCATAAAGACCCTCATAATGGCTTGTAAGAGCAATAAAAGGGCTTGGAAGAGTCATTTATGACCTAGTGGACTTCATAAAGTTTTATGGTTGAGATATTTTGAGGGTGATGAGAGCAATTTCGACTTGGAATTGATTAGGAAGGTTTTAAGCTTGTTTAGGCTTGTGAAAATGATTAGAGGATGGATTAGGATGGTTTAGGATTAGCTTAGGGATAGGCAAGTGGATGGCATTTAATGAGGGTGGGTGAAGGAGGAGATATTTGTTAACTTTGGCTTGGGTTAGGAAGTTTTAACTCATGTTTAGGGAATGTGACAAGGTTAGGAGGGGATTAGGATTAGTTTTAAAGACATCTTCTAGAAGAGTCTAGACTTTGGATGAGGATAAAAACTTTCTAGAATAGTCTAGAATTTCCTAGGATGAGGATGAAGACTTTCTAGAAGAGTCTAGAACTTCTTAGGGTGAGGATAAATTAGATTTTTAGAAAATAAATAAAGTTTTATTTATTTCAAGGGTTTGGGTTGAGGAGATATTTATTAAAACTTTTTAAATAAACATGAGGATTAATATTTAATCTTAATTAAATATTTTGAGTTGGGATTAGGGGTAGGAAATGATGGGATTAGCCTTTAATTAAAATTAAAGAAGGATTAGAAAATTTTGGAAGAGGTTAGTGGTCTTAAGGAAATTGGCCAAGTTTTGGGCAAAAAATAAATTTTTTATTTATTTTAGGATTTTTGATCAATTTATTAATTAAATAATTAATAAATAAGGAAATAATGTTTAAATAAGATTTAAACATTTCTGGGAGGGATTCCTTAATTAAATATTTTTAATTAAGATAAAGGGATTTAATGGCATAAAAATTAATTAATTAATTAATTAAATAATTAATTAATAAATGATGATGTCATCAGAGATTTTTTCAAAAAATAAAAATACTTTATTTTTTAAAGGATTTTTAGGTGTCTACAGTATGAAGGTAGAAATCAAGAATCCAATGGTTATCTTTGTTGGAATTACAAGTGGGAAAGGTAAACTATTGAGAGGGGGGGTGAATCAAAAGTTTAAACTTGAATCCATAAAACTTTTCACTATTCATACATCACATACATTAACATACTGAAATAACAAGTAAAGTAAATGCATCTAAAATATGTAAGCAATTAAACACACACGCTTTGACACCATATATGATTACCCAAAAACCCTCCAAATGAGAAGGTAAAACTAGGGTGGGGATGGCACTCACAAATCTTCACTACTACAGTAATAAAGTGTAGCCAATTAAGGTTACAATGGTTTGACCATGAATCATGATCTGCCCTATGAGAGGCCTACCCTGTTAAAGGCTTACGATGACTGTTAAGTCCCACCTTGTTAGAGAATTTCAACACCCTACTAGAAGTGTGCCTAGTTAAAGGACTTATGATCACTCACTTGGAATGTCACCCCGTTAAAGGATTTGATAAGGCTTGTTAGTACCACTCTGCTTAGGATATTTAACTAAAATCACCTGTCAAAATGTCTTAGCATAGATTTTGTGATTGGCTCTAGATATCTTGATTAAAGATCAAATTTACACAATATCCTTCTTGATCCTTTATGATCAGATGTATCAATGCTGTATCTTTATCTATTCTTTGTTTTCCTCTAACTGATTCTGCAATTCAATCTCACTGCTAAGTCATCTTGAATGCTCTGCAAACTATCTTGTTCACACCTTCAATCATTCACCCCTTCACAATGTTCTCAACTCTCTTATCTCTCACAAAAGGTTTAGGGATTCATCCTCATTAAGAAGACTTAGGTGGATTAGGGTTAGGTATGAATCTACGGCTAAGATTCATCCTTTTTGCCACTTAATCCTTCCCATTTTTTGATTGGCTACATGCAAATACATAGGGATTCTACAAATAGATTAATCCTTAACCCCAAAAGATTGTAATCTATCCTAAGGTCGGCTTGAAAATGGTTAACATAGTTGTTTGTGCAATCACAAAAAAAGAAGTCCAATCTATGTTACTTGACACTTGAAGTTATTGATGCTCAACACATACTATAATTTTTTTTTGACTCGACACCTGAACTGCTTGGCATCTGCTATTTACTTGAGACTTGAATCACTCAAAATGGTCTATCTACTCAACACTTGAGTGACTCAGAACATGAGTGACTTGACACTCATTGCAACTTGACATGGTCTTGTATTTACATATTATACTCAACATGCATTACTAGTTTGTCATAAACTAAGTAAATGTCTTAAGTGCATTGACACTCAATTGTCAAAACTAATCTGAGATCAACAATCTCCCCCTTTGACACGAGTGTCAAAAACACTTAAATATATACAAATAATCTGATCTACTCGAGTACAACATATCCATAACTTGACTTTTATATAGAACTTCAAATTTTTTTAATAGTCCATGCACCTCAAAATGTATTACTCCCCTTGATTTAATGTGTCTGTTTTGTAACCAAAATCTATTCTCCATTTTGAGTAGATTTGTCTCTGTTGACTTATACTCTTTGCCTTGAATGTACTTGCAACTAATGCTCTTTATGCTCTGTCTTAGTTGTTTTGCTCTATTTCTATCTCTACATTGTAATTCTTCAAAAATGTATGTTACTAAGGTGAAAATCTGATTTTTTCTTTATTCATCTCCTTTATTCATTTCTTTTACTCATCTCTTCCACTTCCATTATTCTCCCCCTTTCTCCTTGCATATTTGTTCCTGTGATTTATTTCCCTTGCTTCTTTATCTCCCCCTTTTTGACACTTATGTCAAAGGGTTTATACGCTTATGGTGTATTTGTCCAAAAAAGATTTATGGACTTCCATTATTATTTTCAGAGTAGCATCCTAGTTGTCACATGCAATATCTAATGACTTTATTTGGATGGCTAGCTTTGCTGCAAGGTGTACAAGTCCATCTAGTGTTGAAAGATTGGGATCTTTCTTCAACAATGTTTCTACATAGCCTAATTCTTTATGAAGTATCTCCATGTGTGGGGTAAGAGAGGCCTAGATTTGTGTAAATTTGGCTCTTATATTAGCCTCTTCTACTTTTAACACAAATTATTGATTCTGTGATTAAAGCAATGTGTGGAAATGCTTCTCACTCTGAGTTGGGTTCTGAGGTAGTTGCATACCTGAGATGTTTAGATTCCTCTCCAGGATAAGAATTCTATGTCTTGTGTCTTGGGTGAAGAGCGTGGGATCACATAGTTTGGTGTACACTGAGAAAATATTCTCAAGTACCTTCTTCACATCCTCAACCTTATTTGCCAAAGCAACTTGTGACAATGCTATATCACCAGATATCTTTTCATTCACTTTTCCTTGGAACTTTTTTTCAAACCATTCCAAAATTTTGGCATTTATATCTAGGACTTCATTATTAAATTTTTCCATAATATCTTACAACTGTTCTATTAGTGGCTTGGTTTCTTCTGGAGTAGGCAAGCTGAATGCATCTAAAAAGATGTCTTTAATTTCTTGTAATGCTTGCTTTTTTCTGTACTCCTTTCTAAGAATTTCTTCTTTTCTAAAGCTTGTTGCAACATGTTTATTTGTTCTAGTGTCATTGTTGCATAATCAAATTGAGATATCACTATTTCTTCATCTAAAGTTACATCTCCATAGTGAATTACCTTTTCAATCTTAGAGGAGCTTGAGCCTGGTGCTGAAATTTGTAGGGGTACAACTTCTGTGCTTGGCTTCTAAAGGAATTTTGTAGGAGTGCCAGATGTTGGTAAGGTTACCAATGCCTATATGGCTTCTTGCTCCTTTTCCCTTGGTGCATCCTTACTTTCTTTAGATCTACTTTGGTCAATCAAATTGATTGGACTTGCACCTTGTGTTTGTGCATCAGGTTACTAGTTTGTTGTTTCTTTCTCTTCTACTATAGTCTATCTCTGTTCAACCAAATCAATTTTAACAATTATGTTAACCTTTGTGGATGTGTCTACTAATGTTTGAATCAAAGGTTGATCATTACTAGCTAAAGGGATGGTAGAAGGTGGTTCTTGTGTATTGACCTTATCCCTTGTGATGTCAGCTACTTCCTTTTGAAGTTCATCCACACTAACCAATATTGGGTTCTCACATAATCTTTCCTGAAGTGTAGATTGGTCTAGTATCTTTTTCAGATCTTCTATAGTTAAGGGATTGATGTTCTAAGTTGAAATGTTAGGAACATCCTTGACAATTATAGTTTCTGCGGTTAAATTGGTGTCATGTGGAGGGCTGAAACTCAACATTTTTGTGTTTTGCACACATTGTTCTTCTTGCTGCTCTTCAGCTATTGCCATATCTTCATCTTTCTTTTGTGTTTCCTTTTCAACAATATTTTATTTTTCCTTGTCATCCTCCTTATCATCATTTTTGTCACCATTATTTCTTCCTTCAACAAAATCTTCTTCTCCTTGTTTGACAGTTGTTAACCCATAAATCAAATTCCACATTTGGGTGGGTTTCTTCACAACATCTTCAATGTTTTTCTAAGGAATGTTGAAGGCTTTGTATTTAGGTGAAAATCTTCCACCATATTTCTTGTTTGCCTTAGTAATCTGTCCTTTTGTCAATTCAGGCATAACTTATGCTAATGTAGATTTTCTGATTTGTTTCTCCAAGTTTAGACAATAATGCCACTTTTTTTCAACAATGTCATATAGACCTTTTGGTAGAGTATTTTCAAACTCAAGTTGATTATTCTTTAATTTGGACATCATTGCATATATTGATTATTTAACTAAAGTCTTTTCTTCCCTTCCAAGTTTTTCAAAATCAAAATTTTTCAAACCAAACAAATCTGCATTATTCTTAATATTCTTACAGATATTTTCAAGATCAAATTGAGGTGTATGACTTACCACTATAAATTGGCTTGTATCCTCAGATTCTATTCTCTCATCATCAATATCTAGTTGTGCAATGCATTTCCTTCTTTGTTTCTTTTTCACTTGGTCTCTTTGTTCTATAGCCTTGGCCTTTTCTTTGGCTTTCTCCTTGGCCTTTTGTGTGGTGGCCCATGTGCTTGCTATGGTTTTTGGTGTTGTTGGCTTTGCTGAGCTTGGCTTAGCAATTTTATTTTCCTTTGTCTTTGCCACATGTTGTGCTTTAGCCTTTCTCTTCTTAGGCTTGGCATGTACTGGTGCTTCTCTACTTCCTCTTCCTTGACACCCTCTTCTTCTTCTTTATCCTCACCCATGCCTTGGGTTAATGCAAAAGGTTATTTAATTTATCTTGTTCTTCCTCTTCATCCTCTTCATCTCCTTCTTCTTCTTCAACATCTTCACCAAATTTGGCCTTTAATTTCTTCACCAATATGTCTTTCTTCTTCAATGTGTTGGCTATCTTCAACTCCATTTCTACTTTGGACTTGATCACATCATAATTTTCAAATATTTTGGCTATTTTATTAGCTTCTTCAACAAGAAGTGTAGTGATGGTAGCTGAGGCTTCATCAACATTAATCTCATATTCTAAGGGTCTTAGCCATCTTACCCTAGGTATGGTAGCCTATACATAAGTATAATCAATATCAACAAGAAGAGAAAATGTCATTGTAATACTGTTCAACCAAGAAACAAGTATTCTATTCCTCTTCTTCATAGACTTCTTAAAGTCTTCAAAATAGCTTGTCATGATAGTTTCAAGGTTCTCGCCCATTTGCTCAATGTATTCATTGATTTTCATAGTTATTGACCTGTTCATCTTCCAACTCACGTTTCCAAAGATGAAAATGTATTCTGTACATAGAAAAAAATGCGAATTAGGATTGATCCAAATTTGAATTGTGCACTCTTTGTTTTTCTAATGGCACCTAGGTTCTCCATTATTTGTTGCAATTGAAGTTCAGCTAGATCATAGGTATGATCCCTCTTCATAATTTTGTAGCTCACATCTACTGCAATATAGGGTACACTGTTCAATCTTCTTGATTGATAAAACTTGTGAGAAATTACTCTCATTTCTAATAGAGGATATGTGATGGTATCAATTGTCATTCCATGTTTGTTCCATTTGGCTCCTATTTTTTTTCTCTATAACCTTTTTTGAGTTACTTCGCAGAGTCTTTGGCTGATCTAGTGTTGGAAAACTAGTCACCCTATGAATTATTCTCTTTGAAATTTTGATTGGTCCATCTTCTAACCATAGGGATCCATCGTTTATTCTGCTTAATACAATTTTTATCCATTCTATTTTGAACATTGTGGGGAAATCTAGGGCATGGATCAAACCCTTCCTTTCTACAATTTTGAACTCTTCTTTTAAGATGCCATTTTTACACAATCTTTCATATGATTTCCTTATCTCCATATCACCAATTCCACCTATCTTGCAGTTACAAGATTTTCTAACATCTTGAGCCGTTACAACTTTTGGGGGAATCATGGATAGTGCACTTGATGGGTCTTGTTTATATACAACATCTAGAATTGCTCTAAAATCTGGTTGCTTCACTTCATTGCTAACTAATTAAATATTTAAATTATTTTGTCCCTCTACATTCCTTGAGTTGGATGCCATCTGACAAACTAGGGTTTATACAAATTTCAAACTGTGTAGCTTGGCTTATGAATAAATACCTTTGAGATTTGAAAAACATGAGTGAAATTGTTGTTGGGATCTTTGTAGTCACTTAAAACAAACTTTTGAATCACCTTTAGCATTGCTTGCTTTTGCTTCAAGTTTGAAATGATGAAAAAATGGAAAAAAAATGACCATATACCCTACAAAAACCTTGCATTTAATGCTTAGTGCTTGTACAGCTGTAAACTTGGCATCAACACGATTTTAGATTCACTCGACATCTATAGATATTATCATCACTCGTTAGCTACTACAAACTGAACATCAACTATCTAGCCTGGTAGCTTGGTACTAAGTAGTGTTTCACTCAGCATCCATTGAAAACTTTTCATGCTCGACAACAACATGAATACTAAAACATTTAACTTTGAATTTTCTACAACTTCTTGCATCTTCATTCATGCTAATGTAATCTTTTTAGTACTTCTTTTGGAACTAATGTGCGATACACCACTTTAAGTATCAGTCTCACATACCTCTTGTTTGCTTAGTTTTATGAGGTGTGACCACTTGGCCCATTGGGTGAAGTGATCCCTTCTGCATTTGATATACTGCAACCATCTTTCTTTTGCCATGTCTTATTCATCTCATTCTTGATGTGTTCAACATCTACCTTACCTTTGCCTTGATCAAATTTACAACTTGGTGCCTTAGACCTAGTTGGACAATGCTTGATAATATGATTAGTCTTCAAACAGCTAAAGCATGTGGTTTGACTCAACCACATCTTGTAATTTCCACTAAAGTGAGTCCTAATGCAATTATTAGGTACATGTCCTTATTCTTGACAATAATGATAGCTATATCTTGTACTATAATACTAGTTATAAGAATTTCCATAGCTTCTTACCTTTGTTGGCTTGCTTGATCACCATGTGAACTTGAATCTACATTCAAAGGCTCCATGTCCATTCTTCTGATAGTTGTAGCAATATCCTTCAAATTTTGGTGCAAGCATGGTTTTGGTTCTGCATTCATGTGCCTGATGACCTTGTTTATTGCACTTATGACAATGGATCATGTTCTTAGGCTTTGCATTCTAATTTGCATTCTTGCTCTTGCACACATTAGCAGTATGCCCTTTCTTATCACAATTATGACAAGTAGGTTTGGAATTCTTACTTTTTTTGTTCCTTTCTTTAGTAGCTTTGGATGATTCTCCTTCTTCAGTGCTTATGTAGCCCAATCCTAATGTATCTCTATTGGATCTATGGAATTTTAGTAATTTCTCAAAGTACTTGATGGCTTCATTTAGCTTGTTGAAACTTTTAGCAAATTCCTTTTCTCTTTTTAGGTCATTCTATAGTTGTTAATTTTGGAACTTCAATGTAGTTATCTCAATGTCCTTGACATTCAACTCAAGATGAGCATTCATTATTTGGCTCAAGGTATCTAATTACATGTTTGAGATCTTGGATAACTCTGTTGACTTCTCATCTAATCTATTTGCCAAAATTCTTTTGTCTTCTTCAACATGACCTTGTCTTCTATAGCTTTCTTCTTTTGTTCAATCACCTCACATAGCATAATGGCTTGTGATTCTTGCTCCAACTTGAGATTTTTGATTTCTTCAGCTTCTGCTCTATTTCTCTCCATTATATTTGTAATTGCTACATCAATTTCACTAGAGTTACCATCTACAAATAACTTTTTGGTGTCGATCTCTTTGTATTGTGTGTCATTTTGTGCTATGTCAATCTCTTTCGTTCTTTTCAAGGAACTCTTCAAAGAATCTCTAGCTTCATTCAGTTGATGTAGTATGAGATTTATTTCAATCTCTTGGTTCTCAATGGTCTTTCCCAATTTATAGACTTCCATTTCAATATCTTTCCTCTAAGCTGCAAAGTTTCTTCTTTTGAGAACTAGTCTTTGATACCAATTGTTGGAATTACAAGTGGGAAAGGTAAACTACTGAGAGGAGGGGGGGGGGGGGGGTGTGAATCAAAAGTTTAAACTTGCACCGATAAAACTTTTCACCATTCATACATCACATGCATTAACATACTAAAATTACAAGTAAAGTAAATGCATCTAAAACATGTAAGCAATTAAACACACATGCTTTGACACCAGATATGATTACCTAGAAACCCTCCAAATGAGAAGGTAAAACTCGGGTGGAGATGACACCCACAAATATTCACTACTATAGCAATAAAGTGTAGCCAATTAAGGTTACAATGGTTTGACCATGAATCACGATTTTCCCTATGAGAGGCCTGTCTTGTTAAAGGCTTACAAAGATTGTTAAGTCCAACCTTGTTAAAGGATTTCAACACCTTGTCAGAAGTGTGCCTAGTTAAAGGACTTTTGGTCACTCACTTGGAATGTCACCCTATTAAAGGATTTGATAAGGCTTGTTAGTACCACTCTGCTTAGGAGATTTAACTAAAATCACCTGTCAAAATGTCTCAGCATAGATCTTGTGATTGGCTCTAGATTGCCTGATTAAAGATCAAATCTACACAATATCCTTCTTGATCCTTTATGATCAGATGTATCAATGCTGTATCTTTATCTATCCTTTGTTTTCCTCTAACTGATTCTACAATTCACTCTCACTGCTAAATCACCTTGAATGCTTTACAAATTGTCTTGTTCACACCTTCCATCATTCACCCCTTCACAATGTTCTCAACTCTCTTATCTCTCATAAAAGGCTTAGGACTTTGTCCTCCTTAAGAAGACTTAGGTGGATTAGGGTTAGGTATGAATCTATGGCTAAGATTCATCCTTTTTGTTGCTTAACCCTTCCTATTTTTTGATTGGTTGCATGTAAAAACATAGGGATTTTGCAAATAGATTCGTCTTTAACTCCAAAAGATTGTAATCTATCCTTAGGTCAGCTTGAAAATGGTTTAGATAGTTAATTATGCAATCACAAACAAATATGTCCAATCTATGTTACTTGAAACTTGAAGTTACTGATGCTCGACACATTCTATAATTTTGTTTCTGACTCAACACCTAAACTGCTTGACATCTACTGTTCATTCGACACTTGAATCACTCAGCATGGTCTATCTACTTGGCACTTGAGTGACTCGGCACATGAATGACTCGACACTCATTGCAACTCGACATGGTCTTTTATTTACATAGTATACTAGGCATGCATTGCTAGTTCGACATAAACTAAGTAAATGTCTTAAGTGTGTTGACACTTGTGTGCTAAAATGTTGTCACACTTCTATGAATCATTACATGTAAGAAAAATCAAGAATGAGTCCTCACAAATCGATCCATAGCTCTCTACTCATAGAGTGCAAGGGTTTGCAATGGAGGCCCTCAATTTGACCTATTTTTGTGCCCATGCAAGTACACCATGAGATGAGAGATTCAAAGAGGAAAAGCAAGAATGCTAGTCTCCATGATCTTCAAACATGCATGAAAATAAGATCTAATCTATGAAAGCAAAATCTAATCTATAAATGCAAGATCTAAGCTAAAAGCCCATGATGGGTGCAAGAGAGAAAAAGACAAGAAAATAGAAGTTCTCCACAAAAAGCTTTTGTATTCAAACTCCTTCAAAAATTGGTCTTCAAACCTGCAGCATAACGATAGCATAATCATGGGTCTCTAACATGAGGAGAGGGCTCTCCCTTATAAAGGAAATTATGGAGGTGAGAGGCTTCTCACAACCAATATGGGATAATAGAGCTTGATCCATGTGAGACAAAATTCCACCAATGAGAAAAGAGGAGTGGTTGAGAAGAAAGTATGTGAGACAAGATTCCACTAATTAGAAAAGAGGAGTGGTTGAGGAGAAAGTGGAAAGATAAATCCCACTTAGATCACATTTTTAAGTGTAGAGAAATTAAATAAAAAGAATTTATTTTATTTCCTTTTTTCATCAAAAGAGATATTTAAGTGGTATTTTTATTTAATTAAAAGGGAGCAAGTTCTTTTTAATTAAATAGAAGATATTTAATTAAATTAAAAGAGAGGTTTTTCTCTTAATTAATTAAATGTGGATGAACTGTTTAATTAAAAGAGAGGTTTTCTTTTAATTAAATGGGGATTTTATTTTATTTAATTAAAAGAGAAATTTTTTTTTTTAAATTAAATAAGACTTGGAATAAAATGATCAATCTTAGAAATGAAATAAATCGAATTTGATCAAGGAAATTGATTTGAATATATTACAAATCATTGATTTAGAATTTTTTTTGATAAATTGATAAATTGAATAATGGGGGCCCATAGTCTAGGCGACCATTTTTGGGTGCATACATTTGCCCCTCTTTGACTAATGTGTGATCGATTCGGGAACACATGTAGTCAAAGAAAGAAATTGAAGTGTGAGGTCAATTTGGGATCACAAAACAACCCAGATGTGTGGTCGACTCGGGAACACATCAGGACAAAGAATACAAATAAATTTTAACTTGAAAAAGTCGAGGATAAAATTGATAAAACTGAATCAAGGATTGAAATTGATAATTACTGCCCCCTCGTGATCGAAATCGAAATGAGATAGAGGAGAAACAAAAAATTGATAAATTTGATCAAATCGAACAAAAGATAAGGTTCTTGATGTAAGATGAAAGATATAAGAATCATAGAACCAAGGTAGATCATCAAGCATGAAATATTATGCCCCAAAGGTGATTTAGAAGAAAAGAAGTGGGGAAAAAGAAAATGGAAGATAGAAGTTTGAAAGATATGGAAAGAAATAGAAATAAGAAAAGAAAATGCTCCAAAAATCAATCAACTGTTTAAGATAGAAATTTTGATTGAGATCACGAAAGAAAATAAGGAAATGAAGATCAAAATGTGACCACAATTGATTAAATGTCCACAATAAAGATGAAAGGAGAACCCTCTCAAACTCATAATGCAGCCTAAAAATGCAAACTAACATGAAGTCTAATAATGCAAGCTACATAAAATGCAATGGTGTACTTGCAAAAGAGCAATTGTAACATAGGATTTTGTGTTCATCATTCATTAGAGAATGTAAAAGAACTTATTTTCATCATTGGGCAATTATTAACGGACATCGAAAAATCACACAATCATCACTAGTTACTAATGTAACTATGAAGATATGAATGCGATTTATATTGGATTGAAATGTGGAAAGATTCTAACATAAGCATCAAAAACATAAAGGTCAAGATGACTTCAATGTTAGCTTACCCAATTTAATATAGAAAAACTATGCTCGCATCAAGGCATAGATGCCAAGATGACTATAAGAATGGTTGTGCAAAAACAATCAAGGATGATGTCTCAAATCTCCTAAGTGTTTCAAGGGGACAACAAAAGACACTCTAGAGTTCAAGACCACACCCACAAGCAAAAAAATAAAAATAAATAAAAACATGTCTCATGCCCCAAGTCTTCTAGCGATGCATCATGGAGAGACTTATCAAACAAAGACACTCAACAAAAATCAATAACAGTTAGTACACAGAGAAAAAAATTATGACATAAGTCAAGCATTAAGTGTTGCATTAAAAAATTTAAGTGTGTTAACTGATACTGAGTTCTAAGGACAAGGATCAAATGCTTGTAGGAAGGTAAGATCACATGATGATACTGGGTAAGACCAAACCAATAAGTGTTGAAAAACACTCGTGTCAATGGGTGTTGAAAAACACCATTTGTGAGGTGTCCTAAAGACTCACACATCTAAGAAACCAAAGCTAACATAGTTATGCCCCCTAGACAAAGACCAATTCCAAACCAAGGTAACAAGGACAAGGCATGGTGGAGAAAGGCTAAGTGTCGAGGACATGTGCTAAGAAATAGGGGTGCAAAGGCCTCAAGTAGTGCCAGTTTCCAGGTTTTCACCACTTGGATTTTTTTAAAAAATTTTTTTAAAAAAAATTATTTATTTATTTATTTTTTTTGAGAGAAAAAGAGCATAATTGATTCAATTTCTGATAAAAGCCATTACAACAAATGAAGCACCACCTCTGTTCCTTTCCCAGAGCCCGCCATTCCATATACAAAACATGCGCTAAGGCTCAGTACCTCCTCAAACCACCCAGATGATTAAAATATAAACTACATAGCCTCTAACTAGACCGCAAAAATGTGTGCTAAAATGTTGTCACACTTCTATGAATCATTACATGTAAGAAAACTCAAGAATGAGTCCTCACAAATCGATCCATAGCTCTCTACTCATAGAGTGCAAGGGTTTGCAATGGAGGCCCTCAATTTGACCTATTTTTGTGCCCATGCAAGTACACCATGAGATGAGAGATTCAAAGAGGAAAAACAAGAATGCTAGTCTCCATGATCTTCAAACATGCATGAAAATAAGATCTAATCTATGAAAGCAAAATCTAATCTATAAATGCAAGATCTAAGCTAAAAGCCCATGATGGGTGCAAGAGAGAAAAAGACAAGAAAATAGAAGTTCTCCACAAAAAGCTTTTGTATTCAAACTCCTTCAAAAATTGGTCTTCAAACCTGCAGCATAACGATAGCATAATCATGGGTCTCTAACATGAGGAGAGGGCTCTCCCTTATAAAGGAAATTATGGAGGTGAGAGGCTTCTCACAACCAATATGGGATAATAGAGCTTGATCCATGTGAGACAAAATTCCACCAATGAGAAAAGAGGAGTGGTTGAGAAGAAAGTATGTGAGACAAGATTCCACTAATTAGAAAAGAGGAGTGGTTGAGGAGAAAGTGGAAAGATAAATCCCACTTAGATCACATTTTTAAGTGTAGAGAAATTAAATAAAAAGAATTTATTTTATTTCCTTTTTTCATCAAAAGAGATATTTAAGTGGTATTTTTATTTAATTAAAAGGGAGCAAGTTCTTTTTAATTAAATAGAAGATATTTAATTAAATTAAAAGAGAGGTTTTTCTCTTAATTAATTAAATGTGGATGAACTGTTTAATTAAAAGAGAGGTTTTCTTTTAATTAAATGGGGATTTTATTTTATTTAATTAAAAGAGAATTTTTTTTTTTTTAATTAAATAAGACTTGGAATAAAATGATCAATCTTAGAAATGAAATAAATCGAATTTGATCAAGGAAATTGATTTGAATATATTACAAATCATTGATTCAGAATTTTTTTTGATAAATTGAATAATGGGGGCCCATAGTCTAGGCGACCATTTTTGGGTGCATACAACACTCAATTATCAAAACCAATCTGAGATCAACAATCTTTTATGATAACACCAATATAATTAATATATCAAAGAATCCTATGATGCATATGAAGACCAAGAACATTGCAATAAAATATCATTTTATGAGAGAATTAGTGCGAGAAAAAGAGGTGAGATTGGAATATGTAATTACTAAAGAACAAATTGCAAACATATTCACCTAGCCATTACCTAATGATGTATTTTTGTATCTAATAGGTGAGCTAGGGGTTATTCCCCTATCTGACACTCACTAAACAATATTTAGTGATGCATCAACTGAATACTTTGAAGATTAGTCAAATTGATGTAATAATGATATGGAAGATTGCATATGAATCTGTACATTAGGTACATTGAAATTCACTGAATATTGTTTTTGGCATAAGATGTCAAAGAGGGAGAAGTTTGGTGTCATATCACACAAATTTTGTAAAAAGAGAGGTTGCTATATCAGAGAATTTTTTTTGAATGTTTTAAGATGTCAAAGAGGAAGAGTTTGCTGATAGAGGGAGAAACTGGAATCACAAAGAGAGATTGATGTCAAAGGGAGTTCACACTGATAGAAGGAATTCTCATGGATGATAATCAGAATGAAACTAAGGATATTAGCTTGACTTTTATTTTTCTCTAAAATTTCATTGTATTATGACATGTTGTGTTGCGATCAATGTTAGAGTAAATAATTAATTAATTATTCTATTTACTTAAGCTTACTTAGGTTAATGCATTTATTTAATGCATGAAGTGATGAGTTTTTGACAACACGGGAGTTTGTTCCCTTCTAGCATGTTCCACCTTTTTGTGGATGCTTGGTTGTCAACCTTATCTTCTACCACTTTCTAGCTTGTTCTACAAGCTTTCATGAGGCTTTTATATTCGGGCTCTCTCATTGTATTTTCTCATTCCATTCTCATTGTAAATAAAATTTCATTGTTTTGCAATATATCTCTCTCTCTCTCATGTCTGTTTAGGGTTTTATCCAAGCTCCACCTCTTCCTTCTTGGTTTCTCTTTGATAGGTTATTTGCATGCAGGTGATCTTGGCAACTATGGAGTTGGATTTCATCAACTCCTACATGGTATCAGAGCCTCCTAGCTGCTACTTCATTGAAGGATTTTTGAAGCCATGATTCAAAGACACAAACCCTAGTTTGTTTGTGCTTTTTTCTTCAAATCGGGGGAAGAGCATTTTTTCAGAGCACTTTGGGCCCAAATGGACACTGCAATTGGACTCAAAAGACACTTTTTAGTTAGGTTCCATATAATTTTTTTTGATTTTGGCTATAGGGATCCGTAAGGCAATTTTTTTTGGTTTGGGGAGGGTTCCATATGATCGTACGAATGATTTCTTGAAGGAAAATAATTTTTTATTATCAATTTTGATCGGCTACCGCCACGCCACCGCAAGGCCACCACCGTGCCACCGACGCTCAACCTGTGGACCGTTGTGGCTAGCTGCGTAGCTGCTGAGCCACTGTGACTGCATTGTGACCTGGCCACCACTCCAGTTAGGTAGTGCCACCTTTGCAAACTGCTTGCGCCTAGCTCCTTGTCTGCTCCATCAGAGATCTCTGCCCATTCGCCGCCTCCTATGCCGCTCCCCTATCAACAGTTTGAGTTAGCTCCTGCGCTAGTTAGCCACTATTGCATGGCAATTTTTTACCTAGTTTGCATCACACTTAGTGGTACAGTTAGCACGTTCATAGGTTGACATGTGGCAGGGTTGCCACATGGCACTTTGTGAAGTGGCCCTTGCCACATCATCTGTACTTGCCATGTGGCATCCACATG
Source organism: Cupressus sempervirens (assembly GCA_028749045.1). Classification (NCBI taxonomy): domain Eukaryota; kingdom Viridiplantae; phylum Streptophyta; class Pinopsida; order Cupressales; family Cupressaceae; genus Cupressus; species Cupressus sempervirens. The sequence goes on from CM053791.1 coordinate 831,023,721, forward strand.
GCACTGCCAAGTGGCTTCTTTTTACCTTTAAAATTGACAGGCCATCAAATTTTTTCTCGTGAAATGTTGACATCAGCATGACATCAACACTGCATTAGAAAACCTCCCTGCCTCTCCTCCAGGGTCCTTTTTGACCTACCTTCAGTTTTTTTGACATAACTTGAGCATACTGAGGTATTTTTTCAATCCGAAAGAAGTGCCAAAAAGTTGGTTCCAACATAGAGACATTGGTGTAGGCATTTTTAGGTTTTGATGTAGTTTTGTTACCCATTTTTTTAGTTGAATTTTGAAGTTCTATTTTTGACTCCGACATGCATATCTTTTGCGTCCCATGTCAATTTTTTGAAAATGTTATATTTTTGGAAAGATGGTTTTGTCACCTTTTCAAAAATTTAGTCTTTTTCCTTAGATTTTGGTCCATACTCTTTCTATCATATTTTTGGCATTTTTGCTCTATGGTGGATATCTTGGGTGTTTCAGGTCTAAGGATCATTTTCCTAGCATGGTTTCTTTTGTTTTGGGCTGTCTTATCTTTTCTGTTAGTTTTTTCCCTTTTTTGATCATTGTAGACATCATTTGTAAGCTCTTTTATAATCACACTGAGATAAAGTGCCACTTTTGCATTTGGGTTCATGAATGTTATTTTTTGAGACAGTTGTACATGCAATCTTTTTATAAAGCACCATGGGGGGGATAGTTGTTTGCTATTTTAGGCCTTCTCCCTTTGTCAAGTGAGTGTCCCTTCCACGATATTAGCCCCATGCAACATCGTTTTGATCGTGTCTTTATAGATGTTTTTACCCCTTCCTTTCTCATCGTTCTTGGTTATGTCTACATGGGAGTTTGGCCCACCTTCTCAGTTGCCTGTCGTCTCACCCCCTCTACATTAAGGGGGGGTTATGCTATTGTTTTAATACATCCTTGGTTCGATGGTTTGATAGTGTGAACTATGTATTCATTGGTTGATCCTATATACAAAGTGATTGCAGCAGCTAGCTACCTATGCATTTTGATGAGATGGATCATCTACCATATAGACATGCTCAATTCATGCCTTCTTCTTCCATG